>CAUYQG010011090.1:0-71100 GCA_963574415.1 Tarsius wallacei
GCGCGCGCCTGTAGTTCCAGCTACTTGGAAGGCTGAGGCGGAAGGATCGCCGGAGCCCAGCAGGTCGAGGCTGCGGTGGCCGGGAGCGGCCACTGCACTCCAGTCTGGGCAACAGAGTGAGACTCCAACTCAAAAAAAAAAGAAAAAAAAAGAAAACTGTGTCATCAATGTTTTTTTCTCTTTCCACCATCTGTGAGCAGAGATGCTTCACACATATGCACCATCCTGCTTCTGAGTCTGGCAAGTTTGATGGGTGCCATATCATGTATCTGTCCTTGTGTTTCTGTCCCCTAAATTGTTTCAATGGCAGTACACTTTTGACTCAGTTATATAGGTAAAAATTTCTTTTAATTAGAAAAATAAATGATTTGAGGAAAAACAAGAGGTGTTTGACTCTGCTATGTGTTGGATTCTTTATAAATTCTTGCTACTGACACACAACTTATCTACTGTCACACAAGTTGTCTGATATGAAGTTATCTCAGTTTTAGTGCTTAGTAAAAATTAAAAACAAAACAAACGACAATAACAACAATAATATACTTCATCATAGCCCACCTATTCTGGCAATAGCTTTCTTTTTTTTTTTTTAAGAATTATAAAATAACTGCTCAGGACTTTAATAAGACCAAAGACATGAATCAAGAAAATAACAATTGCTGAGTCCCTGTAGCAATTTTCCTCTAAAATTAACCTTCACGATTCTATGATGGATTAACCAGGAACCATTTTCAGATGCCATCTATGAGAAGAACATTCAAAATTGTATGACCATTTATAGCAAAAGAATAAAAGAACAAACATTAGTATCATCACAAAAACATATTTAGCAGGTGTTTTTTGATGTTGTTTTGTGCTAATTTGTTCTGTGTGCAGTGTTACGGTACCAAAAAATATATATATATTCTGGTTTCAATTTGTATACATACAACTGGACAACTAGGTGCAGGCAACTTCACCCAAATAAGATCCCAGGACATGGGCTTGTCAGCCAGTCATGATGATCTCCACTAGACCCCACTCGACAATGTAGGAAGGTCATGTACTGTATAGTTACATGAATTAGCCTAGCATTTGCTCTATTTCTCTAGAGACAATACCTGAAATAATCTGTAGTTTAAAACTATGATTTTGTTTGAATGGAAAAGCATGAATTAGAAATAACAAATGAGCCAAAATATTAAGATAATCATGTGGAAGAGAAAGACTCAGGAATTTTAAAAATTTTAATTTGTATCTTTGATTATGTAAAGTTTAAACAAAAACATTTACATAAAACTGATACTTAATTTTCCTAGAAATACTCTCAACTTGTAAATGTACATATGTTAGTACAACTACTGAAAAGATAAAATTCTATTCCTACAATTCTTAGTATTTTATGGGACTACTTGATGTTGTATCATAGCCTTTGTTTAACATTATTTGAATACTAAAGACTATTTTAAAAAATCAGTACTTGCTCAGGTGCAGTGGCTCAGCCTGTAATCCCAGCACTTTGGGAGGCCGAGGTGGGAAGATTGCCTGAGCCCAGGAGGTTGAGACCAGCCTGGGCCTGGACAACTTGGTAAGATCTCGTCTCTACAATAAATCACAAAAATTAGTCAGGCATGGTGGTGTGTGTCTGTAGTTCCAGCTATTTGGAAAGCTGAGGCAGAAGGATTGCCTAAGCCCAGCAGGTCAAGGCTGTGGTGGCCATGAGCGTGCCATTGCACTCCAGCCTGGGCGACAGAGTGAGACTCCAACTCAAAAAAATAAAAATAAAATAAAAGTAAAAATAAGTCAGCACTCCTTCTCATAGGAGACAAGTGTGAGACCAATTTACCAATTTTAAAAGACTTTTTGTTGTAGCCTTCATTGAGCTTCTAGGTACTGGTAATGTTGCATCAAGCTACATTAAATTCATCTTAAAAATATACTATTTTTAAAATTTATTTAGGTAAACACTGAAGGACGAAGACTTAGGCCAAAAAGAATAAAACATTCTTGTGAGGAATCATGTCACACAATGCTGCATACCAGACCCTGGCTGAATACAGTGGCTGTAACTCAGGGTCAATTATTTTAATCTGTTTTTTGAAGAGTAGATTTTTATAACTGAATGTCATAATAGGACAAACCATAGATAGCCTGTTGCCTCTCAATGTTATAGTATTTTCAAGATAAAACAATACAGAGACAATCTAGCATATTATAATACCTGTTTTCTTCAGAAGCAAGTCATAGAAACTGACTGTAGCATATATAAACCAAGAGATCCAATTTCAAAGGATTTTTAAAGCATACAACATTGGTGTCAAGGTGGGAGATCTAGATCTAAAATTAATCAGAATATTCTGGATGGCAATAGCATTGGTCTTATAACAGGAGTCATGTAAGTCTGAGAGACTCTTCTAAAATAAAATAAGACCCACTGTGTTTATATCATTTTGTGAAATTCTCAAGTTTTTTTTTTTTTTTTAATGACTTTGGTTTGGTCAAGAGAATGCACTTTGCCGAGGACAGAACAGTGCACATAGTTAAGAACACCGTACTGTCAAAGATAAAAGAAAGGAAATGCAGATTTGATTTGAAGGAAGAAGAGCTGCTGAACAAATCACTCTCCCCAGATCCAACTGTATACTATACATTAACTCTTACATTTTGGAAATTGTTGGAATCTTATAGGCAGCAACTATAAAACTTAAACATTTTTTTCATTATTTGTTAAAGTCCCATTGATGCCAGTAACAGAAAATGGACTGTCTGGGGAAGAAGCAATAGAGAAACAGTTTTTAAAGTGAATCTATCTGGAAACATTCAATTTCAAATAGTTTTTTGTTTTTGTTTTGTTTTTTTCCCCAGGCTGGACTGATAGTTAATTCTCAATATTTTTTATCAAGCAAGAAGCTGGAAATAAATTGTCTCCTGTATTATACACCAGACACCTGCCATCCTAAGTTGTAACATATGCACAGAGTAAATTGTCTGAATTTTTATTTAAATGCAGCTTAATACAGAGTTTAAATTATAAAAAATAAAAATAGCTTTAATTTAATGATGCATGATTGCAACAAATAAATAATATATGATCTGTTGAATCTATAAATGCCACCCACAGAACTTTAATAAATTTAATTGCATTATTCTAACCCATCAGTAATTTTATATCATTTAAAGTTTAACTTTTCAATGAAGTAAAATTGTTTTAAACTTTTCCTATGCTGACAAACAGAAACCTTTTAATTCTCCATTTGTAAAATGACATCTGCCCTATTTCCTTTTTACTTTTTCAAAATGAGGTTACTTTAGTATTTTATTTCTTATTTTGTCAAATAGCTTTGTCAAAAATGATGAAAATACAGTCTCCAAAGATCAAAAATGTAAACACTTTTACCTAGAGTAGTTATGTGCTTAACATTTTACATTAAGGAATTTTAGAAATCTATTTTCTTCTATAATTTTTAACTTAGCCAAACAGAGGAAAAGTTTAAGAAATAAAAATTATGCTATTTATTAAGTGGAATATTGGTAAATATTTTTAATGAAAGTAACAATATATTGTTAATAGTATCAAAATCAGTTTTCTCAGTTGTTCATCTTAAAACACATAGTCTGCTCAGTTTTCTTTTAAATAGTACTTAAAAAAAGAAAAATTCCCGCTACCACACCACACAGTATGTCCATGTGACAAACATGAACTTGTACCTCCTGAATCTAAAGAATGATTGTAAAAACATAAAAAAGTCAATAGTGATGTGTAATTAGCAATAAATTTTTCTTTTTTCCAAAAAAAGAACAACCTTGACCAGAGATATGCTGCTGTCCTCACCAGCTTTTCTCATTTTTGTCCTTTCCCTCACATGATCTCCCTGTTTCTAGTCAACAGGCCCTGTGAATATACACACACACAGGTGCACACATGTACTTACACACACAGAGATACATGCACCAGAGTGTGGGGTTTCATACCGTGCATTTGGATGTCAGATTTACCCAGGTTTATAGCCAGTTCTATCATTTACTCTGTGTGCCACCTCAGGTAAGTTATTTTACTCAACTAAGTCTTTGTATATTTGTTTGAAAAACAAAATAGGCATCGTATGTCTTCTTAATAAGTGAAAAGTACTCAAGTTGCAATTGATGCTTTTGTTGGTATAGTGCTTTTAAGAAAAACAGCAGTTGTGATGTCAATAAATATTCCCAGTTTATTCTCTGTATTCAAAATGTTTATTCCCATCCATAATCAGACAGAAATGACTTGCTAAGAGATACCATTTTTGTAACAGAGCACATATAAGAAAAAAGTAATTTATTAAGCCTAGGATGAATCATAACTCTGATAAATCCTGAGACAATACTGTCAATAGACATGCAGGATTTATTATTATTATTATATTATTTTGTAGATACAAATTCTCACTATGTTGCCCAGGATGGTCTTGAACTCCTAGGCACACAAAATCCTCCTGCCACAGACTCCCAAAGTGCTGGATTTACAAACATGAGCCTCTACACCTGGCCAGATTTATTCTTTTCATTTTAATCTTCTCTTACTTGCTTAGTTATGATAGAAATCAGAATGTGACAAAAGACTCATGCATACTGCCTACTGATAAATTTTAATAAATAGGTTTAGATGAATAAAAGTCAAGGACGTTTTGTTATATTATTAATATAATACATTATTTCTGTTGTTTGTACATTATTTAGCATTACAATTAATCTAGGCTTAAAGTTGAATTTTATTAATGTTTTAATCAACAGAATCCCCCAAAGATAAGATACTATAAATAAGAAATCATATAAATGTAAAACTGTGCCTGTTTCCAGCTTCTGTCTTTCTCTTCTAAATGTGATGTCTGACATCACAAGGATCAGCATTTAAATAACAGATGTCAGTCTCTTCAATGTCTGGCTTGAAGAATATTCTTTACAGAAGATAAAACTTCTGAAAGCATATATGAACTAAAGATACCAAAGGTCTTCTCTGTTCTGATCTCCTTCAGGTCTAGGCTTCAGGCTGTCACATTTATAATTCAGACATCTCATACTTTTTGATAAAAATAAAAAATAATATTGAACCATAGTAGTATAGAGAAAGAAACACTTAACTAGAAATCAGGAAGTCTGACCTATTTCTGAATTATCTCCTATCTATCTTGGTGATCTTGATCAAATAAAACTTAGCTTCCCTGTAAAATGAAAAGTTAGGTTAGACTATCTATAGTGTCATTCCAGTGCTCATGTTTCTTGTGGGAAAAAAAAAATCACCATGTAGTATTTTAATGTAATTAATGCTTTCACACCACACATACATACAAATACTGTATACACCTTACACATACTTATACAAACACTTCCTTAGACAAATGTGGAAATCCTATATTCCTACTATATTAAGCAAAAAAGATGTTTAAAAGAATTCTCATCAGATAAGAGGAATTCTGTGGCAGATTTATTTCTCTGGGGAAATACATATGCCAGTGATAGAATTCTAGGTCTGACTTTTGCTTAGTGATAAAATGCCTATTTGTTTTTTGCTAGTAAAAGATACAGGAAAAAAGAGTGTCATTTGTTCCCCAGTGGAATGAAAAGTGCTTAGCCAATGCTTATATGTGAAATTCCCCTCCCCATTTAAGATACAAGTTCTCCTAAACCCACATGTACTTTTATTATTGATTTTTATCTTCTTTGCCCTCAAGAAATGGCAAGATACAAGTTCAATTCTAGCCTGGGGGAACATAGAAGAAAAAAATAACATCAGCAATCTATCCTACTCTAGTGAAAAAAATGACTTGATGACCTAATAGGCCCTTCCTGACTTTAATTTGTATGACTGACAGTTTAAGCACCCTTGCTGGATGAAAACCAAATTGAGTACCATAGCACAGGGAGAGATGCAACAGCCAAATCAAAAGGTAAATTAGCTGTGCTTTCCTGAGTCTGAATTTGCCAGGCTGTTTTATTTTTAACACTATACAATGTGTAATTCCATCCACAAGCAAGTAAATATAGAGAAGAGGCATCGAGGAAAAGAATAAATTCTTATCATCAGAGGAAATAAATATCCTTGTTAATCTATCCGTAGTTCCTAAACTATGAGGTGTCTATTACGGAAGTAGACCAAAGCATATTTTTGTTCAGAAGTCTAAAATTATGCTAATAAAATGATGATGGCCTATGAATATTTCTTGCTTGTAGCAACTGGGTTCCTTTAACTATGCAAACTCTTCCTTCTTATTCTTCAACAGATGCACGAAGTGTTGCATAAAAAGGAATTATCATGTTATATTCTCATTAGTACAAAATAATGTGCATAAGGAGAAAATCCTTCTGACTCATAAAATCAAGGCAGTGTCACAGACTTTTGCTATGACCTATGTAGAAATAAAAAAGCTGACCATGCATGAATGTAAATAAATGATCACCTAAATGATTCTAGGTCTCTCAGCTACAATAGTTAAAGGAGTAGAATTAGAGAATCATCTTGACCCCTCTGCCCTAATTTCTTCAACCACCTCCTATCTTTCTACCAAACTCAGAGCAGAAATTTATTGGATAGTGTGCCAAATCTTACATGCCCACCCTAATCAGCAAGGATAAGTGATGCCTATTTACATGCCTGGTAGCCAGAAACCCAGACATTGTATTAAAAATGTCAAGCCCACAACACAACTATATCAGAAAACTTTTATTCTAATTGTGGATTATTTAAGAAAAATCTGAAGCCTGGTTTCCCCTTTTTCCTTATTCTTCTAGGTTCCAAAGAATAAGAGAAGGTTGAGCATGTCATGCCCTTATTTCAAGTGCATAAAACTAATAATAACAATAATATTCCATATTTTACATAACCTGCTGCTCTAAATTTACACGTTTCCTTACTTTATCCTTATAATAACCAGTAAAAGAAGATGCTGCCACTATCATTATTTTACAATGAGGAGGCAGAGAATTTTAAAATTTGAGAATACTCAGCTAATATGTTGCTTCAGAATACTTCAATAATTTGCTTGAGACTACTCAACTAATACTTAAATGACAATTTCTGATGTCAGAAAGTATAGGCATGAACACTCTTAGTCCAGGCATTGACTCCAGAGTTTGTCATTTTAAATATTCTACCATTTTGGCATAGGAAGGTGGCATAGGATTGCAATTTACATTATGATTATGTATCAGTTTTCTGAATTGAAATATTTTTTAGCCAATATACTGCTATTTAAGTTGGTAAAACCTTTGGTATCTTAAACAGAATTTCATTAATAACAATTATGTTTCTGTAGATTATCAGCTCTGTTATAACTCACTTTCAAGTGTGTATTGAGATTAAGAATTAGTTGGATCAATTAATATTTATTGACAGGAACAGGAACTTTGCCATAAACCCCCAGTGGCTGAGACTATTAAATAAAACAAACCGCAATAACAACCTCCCCCACGGCAAATGAAATTGAAATCAACAAGACCTTTCCTGTAGTAAGAATCAACAAGAATAGAGATGGAAGAAAAGCCAAGTTTGCCAGTTTGGGTAGATACTATCCATTTTAAGCAATGAGAGGGATACAGAGAGAAACTAAAGAAATCCAAGTTAACATGTTTTTATTTCCTACTGAGTAAAGTCTTTTGCCATCATTTTATTTGTTTTCTACTAAAATGTTAATAATATGGAATTGTCTGTATTGATTTCTTCTTCCAGTTGTATAATAATATAATTAAAAGATTACTATATTAAAAATTTCTCCTCATAAAATGTAAAATCTGAGACATCTTAAAAATGCTCTACTTTTACCTGTTATCAAATCCATTGTGTAGAAATAGAGGAATATCCTTTAATCAATTTTATTAAACTTTAGACCTTATATTAAGAAACTTCACAAACTAAAATTGTAAGTGATATGCTCTTCAAATTTTATAACAAAAAGCTATTAAATGTAGGACACAACAAAATAACTTAGTCATCCATGTTTCACACTGTCAAATGAACTGCTTCAGATAGGAAGCTTGGAGTTTGTATTCCTAGTTGAACAATACAGGCTCGTGAATTGCAAATTTGTGCAACAATTCTGGGTTGAACAGGAAAGTAGATGAGTTTCATTTCTATCCATTAGAAATTCAAAATGTGTACAATGTTCAATGGCTACAATTTTAAAATATAAAATGAAATAAAGAAAACACTACCACAACAACTAATATCAATTCATAAACACTCAACTTTGACAATCAACCTTACAAATGGACTAATAATAACAGTATATGATGAATGAAAGTCATGTTTGTACAGGGATGGTACTTATAAACAAGGTCTAATGAATCTGGAACATTTACACATGATATGTGTACAGAATATGTATGCTAGAAAAGAATAAAATAAACATGTTTTCTTCATTTATGAAGCTTATAGTAAAACATGTCCTTATAATAAAATATTGATGGAAATATAATGCAAGCTTTTAAAATAAATATTATTTGTCAACTTGTGAAGCTAAGAGAAGTTTATTAAATATGCTACTTTATTCTGTCTAGTTTGAACTACTAAACTATAAAGTGTCCCTTAAGCCTGTAAGTTCCCGAAGTCAAGGATTTTGCCCTCTTACTTAGGGCTAAATTTTCTCTGTTGAAACATTATTTAGGTGATAGTTACACTAAAAGCTCAGAATTGACCAATCCACAATATAGCCAATGCAACAAAACTGCAATTGTACCCCTTAAATTTATACAAATAATGTTAAGAGGTATTAGCACATAGGATTTATTCCTCCCCTCCCCCATCTCTCTCTCTTCTTCTCTGTTTGAAGAAAAACAAGTGACTAGACAGGTAAACAAATTTACCCAGATTAGGCTTTCTCAAGAAAGGAAGAACCTTTTTACTAAATCACTTTAAAGGCAGAGAATTAGAAACAGCCATTATATTTTGCTCTCCCTTAAACTCAGTCTCTAAAGACTGTGATTTTCCAGAATGACTCCTACAGTTTGCTTTAAGATTAGTTGCACAATAATAAGCATTTTTAAGATAAAATATATTTCCACATTAAAACTGGGAACCTTCTAGATGAGGAGAACAGGATTTCAAGCTTTTGATTAGTATGCATAATGCTATAAAGAACATTATTTCTCATTCTTACAACAGCAACATGAAAAGATGGACAGCACTAGTCAAAATTTTCTTGAACTTATCAGTGAACTGAGGTCACAGGGCAACAACCCCACCAAAAATGTAAGAAAAGACAGGCACAACCAAGAAGAAATGGGGCACAAGCATTTGTTTACCTAGGGTAGATTCAGTAAGCCAAAAAGCAAGAATGAAGAATTCAGTTAACATTTAAACAAATAGCTAAATAGTGACCCTGGGCTAGTGTGAAAGAAACAACTTCTGGGATTTAAAAAATGCAAAGATAACTTATGTTCATTTGAAAAATTTTCACCACATATTTTAAGACGTGATCATGAGAAACATTAGAGTCAGAATAAGAAAAGAGAGAGCTTCTCATACTTTCATGCAAAAAGGCATGAAGTCTCACTCAAAACCTCCCACAAAGTTCCTTTGGAACAAAAGTTTAAACCAGTGGAATAGAAGAGTAAAATGTTGCTTTCAGGGTATGGGTGAATAACTTTTGCATCTGGAAGGAAAAAATAGAAAAGACATTATGAGGAAAGGTACAGAAATCATTAGACCATCAATCATTAGATCATCATTCCCCTACTGTGTAAGAAGTAGGATCACTGACAAAGAGATCTTCAGAACCTTGAGCACCAGAAACACATTGCCTAGTTAAGACTGAGGCTGAACTAGAGCATCAAACAACTCCCAGGCTATCCACTTCCACTACCAGTTTATCAAGAGTTGCATGACAAATAACAGCAGTCTACTACTTGGGGGAGGACAAAATTGTAGTAAAATACCTGTTTGACAGAAAAATGGAAAAAAGATGTAAACCAGAGAATGGAGAAAACACATAAAAATTCTCTACCAAACTCCCATACAGAACAAAAGTCATATTTAGGGAAAAAAAAAGTTGGTGGCACAATAAGAGTAAACATTCCAATATAGTAAAAATGTAGCTCATCTTGTGAATAGATTAACTTAACTTTCCACACTAAAGGCACAGCCCAAAAAAAAAGTTTTATATTTTCAAGCATTAATGTTATATACCTCAGTCTATGTGCCCTCACACTAGGTATCTGACTGTTAACCTAAAAATCACAAGACACTCCAAAAAGTAAGAAAAAACCAAAGTATTGTCCAGAAGCAAACCAGTCCACAAAATCAGACCCAGATATTGTAACTATTAGATAGATAACATAAAATAAATATATATTGATTCAATGTGAGTTAATTAATATGCTAAAACTTCTACAGAGAAAAAGATTGACAACATGCATGGACATATAGAGAATTCCAACAAATATATAGAAAAGGTAAAATACAATCAAATGGAAAAACACAGCAATAGAAATGAATAATGTCTTTGATGACATTTTGGACTAGATGTATCCCCTTCCCCTGCCAAATATTAATTACCAAGGTTATGATATTATAAAATAGAATTTGGGGAAGTGACTAGGCTCAACCCTCATAAATGAAATTAGTGCTCTTATAAAAGAGGCCCCAGAGTTCTGCCTTGTCCTTTCCACCATGTTGAGGTCACAGCTAAAAGTCACCATCTGAGAAAGTATCCGTCATCAGACGCTGCAGTGCCTTGATTTTGAACTCTCCATCCTCCAAAACTGTAAAAAAAAAAAAACAAAAACACAAAAACAAAACACACAAAAACCACTCTGTTGTTTATATATTACCTGATCTAAAATATCTTGTTACAAAAACTGAGTAGACTAAGACAAATGGACTCATCAATAAACAACAGAACAAGCAAAACAGTCATTGAACATGAAGATAGGTTGATGGAAAGAATGAAAGAGACACACAAGGAGGAAAAAATAACACAAAGTGGAAAAAAAACACAAGCCATTGAAGAATAATATCTACAATATTGGAAAATAAAATCTCAGGAAAAAATGAGAAAGAAATAAAACAAAAGAAATAACAGAAGAGATGAGGAGACATCAAACTACAAATCCTAGAAATTTAGCAAACATTTTAGCAGACACCAAAAGAATATATACAAGACATATTCACACACACACACACACACAGAGGTGTCCTGATGCACATTTTTAGATGCTGAAAAGCAAATATATATGGCTTCCAAATAACAAAATAAGAATTACGATCGATTTCTTGATTTTTGGCATAGCGATAAGAAATATAGCTTATTTTTCAGCAAAAACGACACATTAGAGGACAATGGAATGATGTATTAAAATACTGGGGAGAAAATATCTACTCTGAATTCCATACCAGCAAGAAGTAGCTCTTAAACATGAGGAAGAAAGACACCTCAAGAAAGCACAACTGAACAGATGGAGTAGAGAATGAGGAGGACACTCTTCCTAGCAAAGCATCTGGGGTAAAAATTATTTCATAAACAAAAATGTAACAAAAGTTCCAATCATTTTTCTAATGGCATGTGGTATTGTTATTGTTACTGTAACAAATTACAACAAACCAAAGAGCTTTAAACAACACCAATTAATTATGTTACAGTTCCAGAGTTTGAAAATCCAGAGTAGGTCTCACTTGACTAAAACCAAGGTGTTGGCAGATGTGTATTTGGGAATGTTTTGGGAAGAATCCATTCCCATGCCTGTCCCAGGTCCTAGAGTCTGCCCACATTTGTTCTTGACTCTTGGCTTCCTACAACCTTCAAACTTAGCAACAGATGGCAGTCTTTCTCACATTGTCTCACCCTGATTTTCTTGCTGCCTTTCTTTATATCTAAGGATGTTTATGAATTCATTAACTCCACCAAAATAATTCAGAATAATCCCCCCATTTCAATGTTAGTTTATTAACAACCTTAGTTCTATCTGCAAACTTAACCCCCCCTTGCCATCCTGTATAACATACTCACAGGTTCTGGAGATTAAGGTATGGACACATGTGGAGGCTATCATTCTGCCTACCATAGTCCACACTCTGACATCAAAAGATTCACATTCAGAGGGCTTTAAAACAGCTGATTAGAGTCATCTGGTACTCTGGTACTCTCCTTCACAAAGAAGAAAAGTAACAGATAACTTTTTTTTATTAATTAATTTTATTTTTAAAATGTGGGATACAATTCAGGGGTCAGAAAACATTTAAAGAAAGGAAGGCGAAAGAAGCAAAGCAACCTCCTCAGCTGGAATTGGCTGGAAGGGTAGAGAAACTCCAAAATAATAGGAGAGACCCCAGGAGTTCACATTGCCACCACAGATTCCTGCAATATTAGCCATGTGATAACTGCTTGACCCTTGGGTACTCTGAAACGAACATAGGAAGCTCCCTGAATTACCTGCAATGATGTTGCTCAAGAGAGGGAGCTCGTTGGGTCCCACAAACACTCCACCTTCTAAGCATTTATAACAGGGTGCCATTTTGATAGACCAGTCCCACAAGCCTCTGCATCTCCACATCCCTGGAACTCCATTAACATCTCCATTTGTGGCTGTCACCACAACTGGTTACTGCCACTAGGACCAAAGTGCAAGCCATTTTCAGTGTCCCTCCTGTCCCCAGCAACAAGCCAACATGTATTATCATGTTGTCTGAGGACAGACTCCCTCACCCGCAGCTGCCACTGCTGGCTGCTACTTCCAAGGCTGAAGCACAAGCCATTAGCAATGACATCACTGCTCCCAGCTTCAGGGTGGCTGTACATTTACAAGATCCCTGTGGACAGGCTAACCCACCTAAAGTTGCCACCTGAGTTAGAAGACCAGAAAGGTCCACAACACCTAGAAATGATAAATCCTTGAAGTAATGAATACCTCGAATACCCTGACTTGATCATTATACATTCTATGCATGCCCAAAATATCACAGGTACCTGTAAATATGTATAAAATATGTATCAATTAAAAAATGATTCATACCTATCCTACATGCAAACACATTAATCCTATCTCAAGGTCACCAGAAGTCTCAACCCATTAGAATATCAACTCAGATTCAAAATTTCATATCAGTATCATCACATGAATCCAAAATCACATTGTCTAATTCAACTAAATTAGGTATAGATGAGACTATGTATAATCCGTCCTAGAACAAAACTGTTCTTAATCTGTAGACCTGTGAAACTGGTAAATAAGTTACCTGTTTCCAAAATAAAATGATGGCACAAGAATAAGCAGTTATAGAACTTTCCATTAAAAAGATAGAAAACAAAATAAAAAGAATCATAAATCTCAAGCAATTTCAAATTCCAGCTGAGAAAACATTAGGTTTCAAGGCCTGAAAGTCATACTACGTAGTTGAAGATTCTGCCTTTTCTTTGCTCAAAACTTTGTTTTTAGAGTCAATCTTCCTTTCTCATGAAGGCTAACATTTGAAGCTTGCAAATTTTATCATCCTGTTTTCTACCTATAAAATTTTGAAAATTTCACAGCTTCCTTTCATTTCCTCTCCTCTCTCTCCCTTTAAGTATAAGCTGACAGTGTTTCTGCTGGTATAAAGTTTTCAAGTATCTTGTGGGTCTTCCATGCATGTCACATAGATTAATTTTATTAGACAAAAGTTTCTTCTACAGAACTGTCTTGAATAATTCTATCGCTATTGCTGGCTTCTGCTGAGAGGGTTGTAGGGACTACAGAGTCACAAAGCTAATCGTTCACACAGCACTGTGTGACCGCATACGCTGACCTTTTCATCCTTCTGAGGCAATATAAAATAATTGCCCAGTCATCCCTCCAAGCATCCTTTCCTGGCAGTAAACTAACTTTGGCATGCTCTTCAGTCTAGATAGTCTGAGAATTTCACAAATTATCATATCCTGGTTCACTTGTGCTTAAATTCTTCCTTCAGTAGTCTCCTTTCTCTCATATTTTATTATCAGCCACAAGAAGAAACCAGGTTATATGCTCAACAATTTCTTTGGAAATTAGAGGAATTGAAGTCTTTCCAACACAAGGAATTTAAGTAACACCTCTAACCAAACAGTAAAAAGTTGTCTACTCTGACCCAGGCCTAATGCCTAGAAATCCAGGCTTAAAAACAATATCATGCTCATTCCTGCCAGTAGGAAGTAATGTGTATATGCCCAAGGCTACGTCTTTTCAGAAAAAATCAGAGTGGGACACTGCAAGATAATCTTTCCTGTCTGTGTGAGGGACCAAAAGCAAAATAAAATACAAATGAAAAAAAAAGTAGTATTTCTTTCCAAGGTTTTAGTGTAAGAGACGCAGCTGAATTTTTCATTACCTCTGTGTCCACCTGCAATTGGCTTGTAAATATAAAGAGGGATGCAGGAAATATAATACTAAGTACATATAACTGAATTCATTTATCCCCTGAGGTTTTCAAGTCAGGAGGTAACAAATATCATTGTAGGCAATAACTTATGGCAACTGATCAGCAAAGTAGAGTTTATGTTACTCTTTAACATAACTTAAAGTTACCCTAACATATATCTAACTGGTGTACCCAATTTTGGCATCTGAATCCACAGAGTCACCTTATATCACCGATAAAACGAGTATCATAAACCTGGTACCTTTGGTATTCTTTGACTATTCAATGTAATGATCTCATCAACCATTTTCAAGTTGCCTTTGTGATTGTGTGTTTTTTTACTAATTAGTTTTTCTCTTCATGTTTCATGTTGTTTTTAATCTGGTAATATATTGCAAGTTTTGACACATTCTGATGGCATTCATCTAAGTGTAAAGGGCTTGATTTTCTCATTAGCCATCTATCATGTATTCTATGTTTTTATTGATTTTTGGCTTGAAACACTCCTTTCAACATTCTTTAACCAGAATTCCTATTTTGTTGACAAGAGTGTTGCCTAATAAGTTGTTTTATTTTTTCTAACAATAACGTATTCAAATAATTAAATTATTTTTGAAATCACACAACTTATGTAAAAACAAACAAACAAATAGAACTTTTACTTTATTCTTAAAATGGCATTTTAAAATGAAGCACTGCTTGAAAAACCCCTATGATTTGGACTATTTTATTGAAATGTATGATCACAATTAAGGGCCAGCATAATTCTAATGCTTGATGCCTAGTAACTAGGGGAGCGCAAACACAAACCAAAACAACCCACAGAACCCTTTATCTAAACTTTTCTTTCTTTCTTTTTTTTTTAGAAGACTGAGGGATGAGAAGGTTCTGGAAGCAAGAAAGTGCTATGAGGCATTCCTAAGAATTCCTGGCTGCAGAAGCTGCACTTAGCTTGGCTGTAGCGAACATTCACGCAGGGAGCACACAAAGTTTTGTGGGTTTTTTGTTTGCTTGTTTTTTAGCTTTTCAGAAAATCTGGATATTTTAAACTAATTGTAGATCACAGGAAGTTGCAAAAGAAATGTGACAGGGCGTTCCCATGTACCCTTCACCCAGGTTTAGATGACTATAATTCAATATTAAAACTGAAAAATTGACATTGGTACAATGCACAGAGCTTATTCAAATCTTTCCAATTTTACATGTATGTGGGGGAGCAGGGGAGGAGATTTGAGTGATGGGTACACTAATAGTCCAGACCTCACCACCACACAATATATCCATGCAACAAAACTGTACCCGTATTCCATAAATCTATAAAAACAAAACAAAACAAAAAAATAAAGGATTTTATATGAATGGAATCATACACTATGTAAGCTTTTGGGATTAGCTTCTTTAACTCAGTATAATTCCCTTGAGATTCATCCAGAATAGGTGTATATTAATACCTGTATTTTGTTCCTATATATTGCCAAGTAAAATTCCATGGCATGGATGTACCAGGCTGTTTAACTATTTATCCCACTGAAGGGCATTTGGGCTGTTTGTAGATTTTGACTACTATGGATAAAGCTGCTACAAACACTTCTTTTTTTTTTGAGTTGATGTCTCACTTCCTCCCCCAGGCTGGAGTGCAGTGGCATGCTCACGGATACCCCAGCGTCGATGCACTAGGCCCCACTGATCCTCCTGTCTCAGCCTTCCAAGTAGCTGGAACTACAGGTGTGCGCTACCACGGCCGGCTAATTTTTGATTTATTGTAGAGACCAGGTCTCTCCAAGTTGCCCAGGCTGGTCTCGAACCGTGGGTTCAGACAATCCACTCACCTCAGCCTCCCAAAGCCCTGGGATTCCACAACTGAGACTCCCAGCCTGGCCGCTATGAACATTTAATGTGTAGATTTTTGGTGCAGATTGTTTTTCATTTTTTCTGGGCTAAACACTCAAGAGTTCAATGGCAGAGCACATAATAGTTATATGTTTAGTTTTGTAGAAAGCTGTCTATTTTCTAGAGTGACTCTGTCATTTTATATTCCCACTAGCAAAGTATGAGTGGCCCAGTGTGTCTACATCCTTGTCAGCTCTTGGTGTTATCATTATATTTTATTTTAGCCATTCTGATGGGTGTATAGTGATATCTAACTGTGGATTTAATTTGAACTTTTCTTTTCTTTTTTTTTTTTCTTTTGAGTTGGAGTCTCATTCTTGTCACCTAGGCTGGTGTGCAGTAGCACATTCTTGGCCACTGCAAACTTGACCTACTGGGCTTAGGCAATCCTTCCACCTCAGCCTTTCAAGTAGCTGTAACTACAGAGGTACGCCACCATGTCCGGCTAGTTTTTGTGATTTATCGTAGTGATGAAGTCTCACCAAGTAGCCCAGACTAGTCTTAAACCCACGGGCTCAGGCAATCCTCTTGCCTCGGCATCCCAAAGTACAGTGATTATAGGCTGAGACACCGTGCCCAGCTTAATTTGCACTCTTCTAACCACTAATAACTTTGAGCATTTTTTCACGTGCTTATTTTATATTTGCATATCCTTTTCAGTGAAATGTCACCTGTCAATTTTCTAATCGGGTTATTTGTTCTTTTATTGTTGAGTTTTCAGGTTTTTAAAATATATTCAGGATACTAGTCTTTTATTGCAACAGTGGTGTGCAAATAGTTTATCTTAATCTGTAGCATGTGTTTTCATCTTTTTTTTTTTTTTTTTTTGAGTTGGAGTCTCACTCTGTCGCCCAGACTGGAGTGCAGTGGCCGCTCCCGGTCACCGCAGCCTCCACCTGCTGGGCTCCAGTGATCCTTCCGCCTCAGCCTTCCGAGTAGCTGGAACTACAGGCGCGCGCTACCACGCCCGGCTGATTTTTTGATTTATTGTAGAGATGAGGTCTCGCTTGCCCAGGCGGGTCTTGAACCCGCGGGCTCAGGCAGTCCACTCACCTCAGCCTCCCAAAGGCGCGGGATTACAAGCTGAGCCACTGAGCCCGGCTCCTTTTAGCATTTTAACTAGTGATTAGGCCCTGAGGTATCCACAGAGACAGAGCTTGTTAAGCTTTAAATATACGTAAAGGAAAAAGAATAGTAGAGATGTTCAATAATGCTTTGTAGATTTTTTTCTGAGAAAATTTATGAATTCTTGAATAAAATAAGAGTGTATTCTCTAGAGTTAGACCTATTTGGGTTTGAAGTTATGTTTTCCAACTCTTTTGTGTATGATCTTTGGCAAATTGCTTAACCTTTCTGTGCCTCAGCTTATGTACCTAAAAAAAGAGGATAGCACCACCATATGACTCCACCAAACACAAATGCCTGGTGTGTAAACGACACCCAAAAATGAGTGTTTGTCATCATCACAATCATATCATTACTCTCTTTTTATTCAAAAGAAACTCTAATTGTCCTTGATGATATAAAAGGTACTGTTGGGGATTGGTGAAGGAAGCATGACATAATCTTAAGCATGATTTACTATAACCTGACTCAGTTCAAAGGTGACCACAGGGCATCTTGGGGAAATTAATCAGGTAATTCAGCTGAGATCATATTGTTAGCCTGAAAAAGAACAGGCTCGGCCTTCAAGTCTGTCATATTTTGACCATATATATTTTTTATTTTTCTTATTATATCAATCTGGTAGAAGAGGTCATCAAAAGTTTATAAAATACAATTGTTGGCTGTCTTGGAAGTTCTTCTACATTTCCTACAGACGTGAATGCAACCCTATAACCCACTCTGCAGGGAGAATATCAGCAGAATTCATAGAATCTACCACTCTGGGGACACAATTATGTAATAGTAAAGGTGAAATGTGAATTGCACTGAAACTGGCATTTCAGTTGTAAAATACTGGGGACACACTGTGAACTTTACTCAGTCTTTGTGATAGTAATCCCACCCTATTTTTAATTTTTGATTGGTTTGTGTGTGTGCAGCCTTAAATTACCAAATGCTTACTTAAACTATGAATCTTAAAGTTATTTCACATAACTTAGTTTTTAAAGGCCAGATCAAAATTCAGTGAAGTAGAACAATTACTGTACATTCATATAATTGCATTATATGAATGTGCAATTCATATATTATTAGTTTCCCCAGTATAAGCTTTCTGTATTACCGATTAAAGGCTCTCTGGGTTCCCCATTATTCGTACTGAGTATCTTCATCTCCTGTTTAGCTGGCATTATTTTAGTTTGATTTTCTTCTCTTTAAATTTCACACTTCACTAACTATTATAATTTGAATAGCCCAGTTGCAAATATGAGTTAATAGCTAAACATTCTTGACAATTACTTTTCAATAGAAGGAAATATTGGGGAAAGAAGTTAAATGCAATAGAGATTTTATAGATATGTGGCTTCCATGAATATTTATAAACCTGTATTTACCCATTCATGGACATATTTTTATGTAGTCTGTTACTGTGAAAAGATTATAGGAAGACATATTTCCTCGTATTTCTAGTTGCATGAAAAGAAAAGATTGAAAGAGAAAGAGAAAGAGAGCGATAGAGTGCAATAATGATCTCCTTTCAGAATTACTTCATTTCTGTTGCAGAAAATAGCCATTCACTTATTATCTAGTTACTATCTACCTAATTACCATATGAATACTCTGTAATTATATATTCATCATTGTTCTGTAGATTACATGATTGTGTTTGGTGCTACTAGGTAGTTTTTAGTGTAATTATTCTACAGAGGTTATAACCATTTTTATATTGTGAATATAAAGTGTTATATAATTTCAGGTCATCTCTACTTTCTTAGCATAGATTACATTGTATTATTACTCCTTCCTATCATATTCAGAATATCTCAATTATTAGTCCATTCAGGTTATAAAATACTCAAAACATATGAAGTGGAATGTTCCATAGGAAGGCTTTACTTTTGGTAGAGGTATGTGTAGACTTTTGCCACAGTGACCTTTTTTTTTTTGTCCTACTTTAACCTTATAATTTGATAGTCAGTCTTTTTCAGAGCTAGTGTGCTGTCTTGTATTTCTGGGTTCTTTTCGTCCTTCCCAGTGTTTAATAAGGCATATGCATGTTCTCAGCAAATAATCAATTATGAATCCATCACTTCCATTTTATCTTCATAATCAAATTATTTGTGTTATTCAAAAAAAGATCAACTGTATGGTTTTATCATCTTTCTTTTTCAAAAATAAATTCAGACTGTTCCCACTGACCAATCTACCTAAACTCTCTTATCATTAGTCTTCAGTTACTCTCTTCTATATTCAATCCCTTCTCTATTCTATTCTCTTCAACAAAAAGTCTTATATCATCTATATTTTCCTTCTAAAATGTCTCTGTTCAGTCTACTACCTATTTTAAACTTTATTTTAGTGCCCCCGATTATTAAGCTAAATTTAAAATTTGAAAACAAGAAAGATAGTTGTTTGTGTGTGAAAGGGTGATATGAGGTGAGTTAGTGTGTCTTCTGTCGGAAAGTAGAAGACAGTCTCTTTGCTGTACACCTTGATGCTAACTACCAACTCCCTAACCAGTCCTCCTTTATTTGTGGAGAAATTATTGGTTTTATTTTTTTATTTTAGATTTTCTGCTGCCTCAAATTCAGTGACATTTCACTTGGCATAAGTAGAAATATGAAAAAAAAAATAGAAGACTATAAAACATCTACAAAGAAAAGTTCATACTAATAATGGATATTCATGGTGATAAGTCATTAATAAAATAGCAATACAATTTGTTTAACAAAAATGAATATAAAGAACACTTTCAAAATGGTTTTAAAGCATTTTTGATACCTTGAAGTGATAAGCTTTATAAAATAATTATTCTTTTAATGTTGTGGGGGTAAGCAAAGTGTTCCTTCATTAACTATGAAGCTTCTCTGTTCTTTTCAGAGCTTATTAGGCCAGAAGCCAACCCCTTAGAACCAAAGGGAACAATTGTATACTGAAGAAAACTTGCATGTACTATTCTTCTTCATACTTTGCTAAATTGTAAACCAATTTCCACTGGGCTAGGAAGTGCTAATGAAAGATTCATTTTATTAGATAAATAGCCAAATTGATACTTAGAATTTAAATATGAGTGTGTAATAATTATTTGAGAGTATATGGAGAGGTGACATTGATGAAAATACAGCATATATTTATACAAGTTTACATAGATGCTTTTAATTTTAAATGGATTAGATCTGTGAAGAGAATGAGAGATACATTAAAAAGGCATTCCTATGACTTATTAAAATTGCAATCATAATACTGAGGCAATTGCAGACAACCTGTACTTTGCCCGAATCACTCAGTTTGGAAGAAGACAGCACCATCAGACATTTCAAACTCTTTCCTGGACTTTCACATAGTATGTATCATGATAATGCTTGAAATAATGGAGGACACTTGAAGGGATTATTTTGTTTTACAATTTACAAGTATTTAATGTTTTTGTAGTATTTTAACTATCAGATGCTAAACCCTCTTAATAAGTAATATCTGCTTTCTCCTATATTCAAGAGTCTTGAAGTTGAGAATTAGTAAAGTGAGAGAGAGAGAGAGAGAAAGGAGGGAGAGAGGGAAGGAAGGGGAAAAGGGAGGGAGAGAGGGAGAAAGAAAGGCAGACAAGGGAATTGGACAGAGACATTACACATGCAATCAAAGAATAGGCCCTAGAATCCTAACAGAGTATGGAAAACAATTGAGCCAAATGTATAACTCAGCAGCTTCCATTTGCTTCAAAGCTTAGACTGAATAACTGAATTTGGCACTGGAATTTGTACTTGGAATTTGGCACTGGAATTAGCATCTGCAAACAAGTTCTCTCTATGATTCTGATGAATTATCCACCATGGCAACCCCTGAATAATAACATAATAAGAAGATCTTGGAAAGATACATCAGCAAACTTCTATGTCCCACTAGACAGCTATGTCAGCACCAATGAATGAAATTTTAAAGCAATTGGGAACAATATGAAGAGAGCTTTTTGTCAGAAGATTTTTATAGAAAGGCACTAGGAAGCAGTTCTGCCAGGACTGGTGTGTAGTAAGCAACTCTTTGCTCCTGAACTTCAACTCAGCATAGAGTGTTAAAAACATGAACTGGAAAAAATGAAATGTCTTCCCATTTGAATATCTGTAGAGAAAAGTTTCAGAGCCTAAAAAGATTTCTGCCTTTTTTAGAGGGAAAAAGTGGCATGACTTAACAACATACAATTTAGGATTATTTATTAAAGTGTAAATTCTAACATTTGCTTATTTCACAGTTTTATTGTAAAAGTAAACATTCTTTTTACAGCCTTTGGATTTTTTGTGTCATGAGGCTAATCAACTGCATTGAATAATGTGCATCTGACATGCTATAAAAAAATGGAAGTGCTAAAGGGTGAAGAATTTTCTTTAAAGCTAGAAAGTGAAGCATGAATTCTTTCATTAAAATTTGCTCTTATAAAGATTAAAAAATTAGCCTAGTTAGCAAAATAAACTAGAATTTTTAAAACATTCTTATATAGTTTATATGCATTTAGGTTAAAAAAAAAAACCCACATTTTTCATAGAATCATGATATACACAGAAAAATCTAAAATCACATGTATACAGTTCGATAAATTATCACCAGTGTGCTCATCAGTATAAACCAACATTCAGGTCAAGAAAAAACATTACCAGCACCACAGATGCTCCTTAATATTCTTCATCATTATACTTTCTCTTCTCCTCTAAGATAACTCTTTCTTGACTTCTAGAACCTTACATTAGCTTTGGCTTTTGGATTTTATATAAATTTTAAAATGTATTGTAGAATTTTTGTGTCTGATTTTGTTCTCTCAATATTATTTTTGTGAGATTCAATTTTGATTTTGCTTAATGCCATAATGTTTATTTTGTGTGTGTTTATGTATGTGTGCATTTTATTGTATGAGTGAACCATAATTTATTCATTTATCTTGTGATGGATGTTTGGATTTTTTTTTTCCAATTTGGAGCTATTTTAAAAACATCGTTGTGCATATAATGTGCATGTTTTTGATGCAAATGTGCATGCTTTTATCTTGGTTGTATATTAGCAGTGAAAATGCTAGGTCATAAGGTGTAGGTTTGTTCAAATTTAGAAGATACTGCCAGCTGTTTTTCAAATTGATTGAGCCAATATTCACTCATTCACTTCCCCAGTAGTGGATAAATTTCTGCTATTGTTTTATTTTCAGTTTGGTGGGTATATAATGGTATTTAATTGAAGTGTTAATTTGTATTTCCTTGATTACTAATGAGTCGTGTACATGTCTACATCTCTTTAATCAAAGCCTAAAACAGATTAATTTGTGCATCAAAATTACTTATAACTATCATACTGCAGAAAAGTTTTTAACTTCAACCTTTAGCACTTTAAGTGCACACTATTCTTTGCTGTAGTATTGCACTGAGCAGTCCATCAACCTTTAGAATGTCAATCTAATTTTTTTTTTTTTTTAGTTTCTCAGATCTCAAAGATGTAGTTATAAAGACAAGTGTTTCACAATTTTAGATTTAGAAAGTAGATTTTAGTCAAGAAATAAGCGATTTTGGTCAAATCAAATCTATTTACAACTACTAGAAAGTATAGTCTCTTTGCCAACTAGTAAAATTTTCTCCAGGTCATCATTTCATACATTCCCTAGTTTTCATGGGAACCACTTAGGCCCAATTTCAGATCTATGAATTATAATCTAGGGGTGGGCACAGGGAAAGGCCCTGGAATTTGCATCTGCAAATCAGTTCCCTGTATGATTCTAATGAATTATCCACCATGGCAACCTCTGAATAATGATATAAGAAGAAGATCTTGGAAAGATACACCAACAGATTCCTATGTCCCAATAGACAGCTGTATCAGTACCAATGAATGAAATTTTAAAGCAATTGAGGACAATATTAAAAGAGCTTTTTGTCAGTTAGAGGTATCTAGCAGCCTAACTAGCAGAAGTTGTTCTTCAGAGATTTCTGTATTGAATGGGAGGTAAAACTAGATGATTATAAAGGCTACTGTTAATACATTTTTCATAAATAAAAACAGAATTTGTGTTGTGTACATATACCTGCCAAGCCTAGAACAACTACAGAAACCATAATGGATGGATACCAACACTGCCTTAAATTGTAGATCTCCAAGTTTCTCATGTTTTGAAAGTACTACTTTTAAAAATATAGCTAAAAAATCCATATTAATAGGCTTAAACATTGAATCTCAATGAAGTTACTTGGCATAATGCAACAGCAAGCATAAGAATGCTTGAAATAAATTTCCATACATATGAAGCAAGTCTGTCAATAAATTCAATTTCTGTCTGATTTAATAAAGGGCTAGATAAATATACAAACATTAGAATTATAAATTATGTTTTAATTTTCCTCATCCACTATAATTGTCATGCAGCAGGTTAAAGTTTATCAATTGTGATTTTATCTAAGTTAATCTTATTTAACATTGCTTCGCAATTAGATAGCTAAAAGGAAATTACAACTTCTAAACACAAAGTTTGGATCAATTTAATCAGTTTTTTTGCTTATGATTAATTGTATTATGAATTTTAATATTTTAAGTGCAATAAATTATAATATATTCATATATGAACACACATATAAACCTGTCTGCTTTTCAGAAGACTGAAGCAGAATGTCTAATTTCTAAAGTCAGAGTATAATTCTATATTATTACATGGTCTTTGTTTTATTATTCCTGTTCAAGAGGTATTTGGGAGAAATTTTTCTTTGTACTTGAGAAAATCGTCCGTGATGCTCAGTAAGGAACATTTTTCAAAACAAAGTATTCAAATTATGGAGAGTTTTTCTTTCTGACTGATGGCTAGGTTAGTCTCTCACCTTGGAAGAGGATAATAGCCTGGATTTCTTTTTTCACTTCTCACCCATGTTCCCAGCTAGTTTCCCAGTTCACTTTCCTCTCGGCATTCCACAAGAGATATACTCATGTGTTTGCTTACCTGCTTGCTCAGGCATTTGGAAAACACCTAAGCTTGTTCTGCTACCTGTATAGGGAGGCTTACTTTCCAGAGCACCAAAGGCTGTGCAGAGGTAGGAGCCCCCTACTCACCACACATTATACTGGTCTCCAGATGAAAAGAGGAACAAAGGGGCAATGTCGAATAATATCTAAAGAAATCTTAAGCAATTATGTTCATTTCAAACTATCGTCATGTTGTTCATTGAAAAAGATAAAAAACTAAGGAAGCTTGTTAACTGAACTTTAAAATTCAGAACCAAAAGAGTTTGCCAACTAGCATTCTATCAGTATAATCTCTCTCCTTTTAGCCAGATTTAATGATGCTTAACTCAGTCAAGAAGAAGAATCGGTATCAGTATTAGGGAAGTCTAGTTGACATGTAATTACAAGCTGCTTTTGTAAATTCATCTGCCTATTAATTGACTATTTTAAAATAGTGAACAAAAGGCTAGCATTTATTGTAACTGAAAGAAAATATCTTGTAATGTAATTTTATTTTTCTGTTGTGCATTCTTCTTAGATGTGTGCCACCACTATTGTGTACATTCTGAGTCATGCACCATAGGGGAAGACGGAAGTGTTGAATGTGTCTGCCCAACACGCTACGAAGGACCAAAATGTGAGGTTGACAAATGTGTAAGGTGCCATGGGGGTCACTGCATTATAAATAAAGACAGTGAAGACATATTTTGCAAGTAAGTGGGCATCCAGTTTAATTTATCAAAGCATTTGAACATCAAAGAATGTAGCAATTCAGCAATAAACTGGAAAAATTTATTCTAAAATTCTATATGGTGATCATTGCATTTTTATGGCCAGAAATGAAATTTAGTTCATTTTAATTTAATCAAAACTTATTCAACACCTATTATGAATATCTAGGAAACATTAAAATCTATTATGTAATTAGATGGTTGGATCATTTCTGGTACAGAATATTCCTAAGTGTAGGCAAGGCATAGTGAAATGCAGCACACTTTTCAAACTGCACTAGGAAAACATTCTCCAATTAGAATAGCTTGGGTTTTAATTGTTTCATCATTATTTTTGACAAGGAGTGGGTTTGTTTTTCTATTGCAAATTAATCCTTTGGAGGAGGAGCAAAAGGCCTGACTAATGGAAATAAACATTAATCTTTTTTTTTCTTAATCTCATTTTGAATATAATTATCCAAATAAATAGAAGAAATAATGTGTTCTGGAAAGCAACGGAAACAAAAATGTCTGACTTTTGTTACGTTGTCTTTTGCCCTTTAAGATTAAGTGAATGGAAAACAGAACATCGAGGCTACAGGGCGATGCCTTTCAGTTTCTATCATGAAACAAGTTTATGCCACTGAGGTTAGAGATCAATCCTCACTCCAACTTATTTTAACAGCCTTTTAAAGAAAGGGCTTATAAAGGAATGAACTCTATCGCTTGCCTTGCTTGGGAGTATAATAAATACGAATACGAGATAGAAAGCATGCTGTAAAGTGTCCATGTGCCACAGCTTCCACTGAGAGCTTGACGATGGTGCTGGATGAGTTATGTTGCTCTGCCAAATAAGGCCCAATAAAATTTTATTACAGACAGCGTCAACATTTTTTTCTTTTTTATTTACTCTCATTTTAGAATTTACTCTAAATATGATTTGTGTTATCATTATGAATGACATTTACTCAAACCAGAAAATGGGGTCATTTGAAAGTACATTATTTTTTAGTAAAGTCATTGAAAATATGACTAATCTATAAATATGTGCCTTTGATAAGTACATAAAAGCCAAATATGCTTTCATATAAACTATCCAAACCATGTTTGCTCATTAAGCTCATCAGTTCTTTGTGATGAAACAATAGTATGACAGAACTTTATTTTAATTAGTGGACATACAATTTTCTTCATGTTCTGTGTACCACATCAGAATGAGCTGCAGGATCTTCTTTATAATTTGATTTTATTTACCCAGGGAATCACAGGCTAGCATCTAAGAAAGTCTGTGAGTCAATGTTTTCTACCCAGTTTACTTGGAAAAGCTTATGCAGAGACACATGCCCTGTTCCCATTATGTAAGGAAGAAAGGGCAGGACTCTTAGAGCCTCTCAGAACTGCTTGCTGTACAGATAAAATTCGTTTCTTCAAACTACAAACACCAGATCCTCATACTTGAGCAGGATATTGAGGTCCAACCTTATAGTGTCTTGTTTTTTAAAATATCTATTTAGAAAAGTATATGGTAAATATGAATAAATAACAGTTATTAACAATGAATTGCTAGTAGATCTTTAAAAATGGAGCATAGTAATATTTGATTTATCAGATAGTCTATGTAACATTTGAGCATGGCAATACAAGCATAATTATTTGGGTATTCTGAAACATATTAGATAATTAAAGTTTGTTTTCATTACTGGAATACTTTTCATGTTTACATTAAATGAAGTTTACAGCGATGTTGGAATTTCTGTATCATAGGTAAAGAACAGATATATTTTAATTGTTCTTACAACCTGAAATTGCAATGAAGTCAAAGTAAATCTTTTTTATTTAATTAGGAATATTTAAACCACTGTGTATATTTGTAATTACAAATATGCAGTTGTGTTTCTAATGAACAGTCTATGAATTTTCAACTAGAGTAAGTATTCTCTCAAGTATAGTGTGTATACTTGACAGAGCTCATGGCAAAGTATATATTGTTATTAGGAAGTAAATGTTAATGATTAAAGCCTTGGTCATGATCTTGAAGAGCCTATTTATCCTTTTGATGTCAGTTTTAATGGGAATTGTTTGTATGTTCTGGGCAACTAGTAATTAACTTTTGGAAAGTGATATATAGTGTTTGGGAGGGGGTTGGGTGGGTGTGGGTATGTTACACATGCCTCTAAACAAGAAAATTAATATGAAAACTTGCATTAAAATTTGAGCTGTACTCTTTAGTGTATCATAGTGATTTGGATAATTTGTATTTTACATTTAAAATATCTACAAATTTCTGTCTTCAACTTAGAACTCCAACAAATCTTTTAGAAGGAAAAAGAGACAACATATTTTATAACTATTAGAAGCAGAAGTTTAAAAGCAACCATTTAGAATTTTTTTCTCTTTTAGATGATGCAGTTTGGTATACAGTTTTTGTTTTTCATAAAAAATCCTTTCATGTATAATGAGTTGATTTTCACCTTTGACATTGTTACTTTGATAAAACAAGAAACTATAACTTTTTGCTTCTTGAATTTTTAAGGAAGCTGGTCATGGAGGACAAGAAAAATATCTCAGATCCTCTAACATATCAGACAAAAATAGCACTGATTGCTAATTGACTCACTTTGAGTCTATATTCAGATGCCAACATAGGTTATAAAGGATAGAATATTCTCTGTTCAGTCTTAAAAACTTTAGCCCATCCTCCCCTTCCCTCTGTGTTGTTCCATTTACATATATCTTATTTCACATCTTGCATAAAGTTAACCCCCTACTCCTGTTCATCCTGAAAAGAAATGTGATTTTAAAACCCAGGATTTTCAGAAATGCCTTCGACTCAAACACCTGTGAAAGTTATAAGCAATTCAGTACATTTCCAGCAGGCACACAACCACATAAGGTCAAATAAATGCCCACAGAATAAATGAACTGCAGGATTTCCAACCAATTTTTTCAGGCATATTGCCTATTGTTGAGAATTATTCTATGATGATGTACTGCAATAAATATCCATCACGAAGAGGATCAAAATGATCAATGATATTGCAGCCTGATGTCTTTGTCAAGGTTATGTCCAGACGCATTGTGATACCATCGATTGCTTCATAGCACCTAATTCTAACATGATCACGTGATCAGAATTACCAGTGTGATGTGTTGTAATCCTGATTTTGGCCAAAGCTTATGTGATTCTCTTACCACACATCCTATAGAGTAAGTCCCTTGATAATTTGTATTGTTGATACAATTTTCTCCATTCACCCAAGTTTTGGATAGTTTTCACTGTCCAATCTATTTGTTTGTTTGCATATTTATTTATTTAATAGCATAACATGGAAAGTGAGAATTTTTTATATTTTTCTTAGGGTTATGTTCATTTTTCTGGTAGCTGGAGTATTCATTTTATCTCAAATATGTATTGTGACTATAAATAAAAATCATTTTGTACTTTTTAAAAAAAAGCCTATCTCATTACTTTGTTGTCATATTGCATATTGCTTTTGTAACATTGCTGTTTATTTTTGTAGTGAACTGTTCCATATTTTTCTTAGAATAAAAAAAAATTTGACATTAATTCTAATATATATTCAAAAAGAAAGTGTGGGATAAAAATGACTATGACATAAGCTTACACTTACTTACAAAATGTGGAGTATAAAACTTCTAACATTTCTTTAGAACAGATTTTCCAATATAGAAAGAAAAACAGAAGCATTTTTTACCTCAGAGCATTTGATCATATGGTTTATAATTGGCACAGATATTATCAAATCCTACTTATATGATAAAGGAACAAGATACTGATGCTAATGTCTCCCCGAAGTATAAATGATAGGCATTAGAGAATATTTTTCACACAAATATGTATGTTAAATTTTATAATAAGTGAATGGATTGAAAATGTCAAAATTACCAAAAGAAAAATTTTATGTCATCACTGTGATAAAAATTTTTTTTAAAAAATCCCTTGCCTCCAGCGAGTCTGTATTCCTGAAACTTTACTTTTAGCAGTCACTCCATTACTCCTATATGATGAATAGTCTCCTCTGCAGAGAGTTTGTGTCACCTTTCAACAGTAATGATGCCACTAACAATGAAATTATTTTTTCTTCGTTGTTGCAGCTGCACTAATGGAAAGATTGCCTCTAGCTGTCAGTTGTGTGATGGCTACTGTTACAATGGTGGCACATGCCAACTGGACCCTGAGACAAATGTGCCTATGTGTCTGTGAGTATTTTATAAAATCATGGGCAGTTTATGATGGGACTTGGTATGTACCTGGAATCCTTGTTCTATCACTTTTCTTTCTTGGGGTAATACATTTTAAATGAGTGTTTCATGGACATCTCTGTTTAAGTATTGTCCCTCATCAGCTCACGTGCTACAGAATCTCCTCCCTCATCAATTTGCTAATGATTTCATGAGGAAGAACTCATTCAATTCTTAGCATCGTACCATTTCAGACATTCATAGACCTTTGAACTCGGAAATGCCAGGGAAAATTGCTCTAATTTTATTGACCTTATACTGATATGTGAAGCTCAGAGATAATCATCTTTTATGAATCCTTTGGTACTTACAGTCATTCTTGACAAAAGAACTTGGGATGTCTTTTCAAATGTATAATGCTATTTGATGTTTGTATCAGCTTAGACTGTTTTATTATGTAAACTTATTAAGCCCCTGGCTCCTTTGGAATACATTAACTTGAGTCTGGGTTTCTAAACATTTAGGAAAAGTATTGGATATTCTTAGTGCTCCTGAGAAAATCTGAAATGTAATACTTTCCCCCTATCAATTATCTGATTGTCCAGAATGGACAACTGGAAGTAAAATCATTCAGCTTATGTGATCACTGTTTTGAGTTTTGTTTTATCACTGTTTGACCAGAAGGATGATGCCCACATATAATCCACATCTGTATCCTGTCCCCCACCTTGTCAGAGTAGCATGTGATGGATGTATTTGAGAGAGAAATGAGCATACCTGGGAACCTTTTCATTCATATGTTACTATCTCTGTATAAAATAAATTTGAAACATATTTGGCAAAAAAAAAAAAAGTCAGCCGCTTTATTTAGCTGTATTTTACTGAAATTCTGCAGATGCTCTGTGGGGTTTAAAAGTCAGCGCTGTGACCAGAAAGAGAACCCTTGTGATCACTACTGTCAGAATGAGGGGATTTGCACTTTAACTGCGTTTAATGAGCCGAGATGCAAGTAGGTTTAACCTTCCACTTACCGCTGCGCTTCGTGTGACATCATTTCAGGCCACAGTTCATTGGTTTAAATCATGAACATCCACATGCATTTCACAGAGTATACTTAATCTCGGGGCTCATCTGTGTCATACACACTTAACCTTTGCTTCACTCACCGACAAGTGTGTGCACCACAGACTGCTAGTGTGACTAGAAATAACAAAGAAAATGAAAAAGCTCGTGGAACTGTCTATTAGAAATACAGTTGTTAAAATAGTAGCTTTTAATTAGAGAAATACAGAATCAGGTGTTTGGATGATCATTTTTATTTAGCAACTGATTTTACATTTTAAGCAGTTGTGAAGTTCCTCATTATTTTGTTTCCTAAAATTTTACTGAGAACTGTCTTACTTTAAACAGTAAGACTCCTTTACAGAAGAAATAGGTACCTGCAAAAATTTTTTCAGAAATTATTTCTTCATAGTTTAAATCATTCTTTCTTGATTCAATTTGTGGTGTTTTGAATATTGATGCAAAGTAAACTGGTATCTCCTCTGAGAAATTCCAAGGATCACCTTTGGGGGTAGCTATCAATGTTCATCACAATGGAAGTTATTTTTGCATTGGACATTCAGATTTCAGAGATGGATCATATCTGGGATCTTCCCTAATACCCAATGTCAAAATCAGCAATCTTGATTGGAACCTGAGTACCTAGTAATGATTTTAAAGCACAATGTAATTAAAATGCATATATTATATCACCCATATGCTAATATGTATTTCATAATAAGTTGCAGAGATTTGAGGCAAGTTACAGAAGCTTGAGCTGGAGGAGTTTGGTCATGAAGAGTACGCTTATTAGCATGTAGAGGAAAGCTCTGGAGGTCAACTGCAGGGACTCCACATCAAAAGATATGGCAACACTTAAGTAAAAAGTGGTGAGGGCTTGAACTCTGGCATTGCAACTGGAGGGAAGGATAAGGAGAACAATAGATTAATCGATATTTTAGAGTTAGTACATCCAGCGTTATTACCCTTGGCCAAACATTGATGTAGGTACTTATTTTAGTTCAGTTTTAGAATGCTGATAATGCCCTCCCTGAATCCTGGTCTTCATTTATCCTGTCCCTCTTTCATTATCTCTCAGAAAAATACACACAACATTTCAGGCCCACCTTGCCCCCATCCCACAAATTAATCTCAGGAAGCCTACTTGTCCAGAAAATGCCCTGTGTTACCAGAATAAAAATCTCTCATGGGAAGAGCAGCCCACAACCATATTCTCTTCCACTTTTCATTGTTACCAGGTATCATGAGAGTCACAAGATTTTCAAATCACAATTTTCTTGTCTGAAAAACCCAGCCAGAAAAAAATATATTTGTTAACTGTAAGAGTTTAGGGAAAACATCTCCTACTTTTGTGTACCGGTGTCTCTATCTCGAGCTGCATTTGGCTCTAAAAATGTTGTCTATATCTTGGTTTTCTATGCCCTTACATCTATTCTGATAGTAGAAATAATACGTATATAGTCACCCCTTCATATCCCTGGTTTCTGCATCCATGGATTAAACCTACTGCAAATCAAAAATATTTGGAAAGAAAAATTGTCAGTACTGAATATGCAGACAGTTTTTTGTGATTTTTATCTAAAATATAAAACATAACAACTATTTACATAGTATTTACGTTGTATTAGATGTTATAAATAACCTACAGCTATCTTAAGATTAGGGTGAATTGTGCAAGTTCTATGTGAATACTACATAATTTTATATTAGGGACTTGAAGATCTGAGGATTTTGGTCACTGAGGAAAGTCTTGAAACCAATTCCCCATGGATATTGAGAGATGACTGTACTGTATTTCTCAAAATAATTACATAAAATAATTACATTTGGTTATTGTTCATTCATTAATTCATTTTCCAAATATTTACTGACAATCTACAATGAATCAAGGATCATTAATTTCCTTACCAAAGATTTATTGATAATGTATGAGTGAGGCTCTGTGTAAATTTGGGAGGAAAATTAATAACAGCTATACTGACCTAGCAAATATTCTGTGCCAAGCACTGTTAAATGATTTACACATTACATGTAAAGTTACTTGAAATATATAAAGTTAGGTTATGAGATAATAATCATTATTATTGAATAACAATTTACAGATGGCAATACTAAAATCACACACCAAAAAGTGGTAGATGTCTGAGATTCAGATCACACTTATTTGATTCTAAAGTCCATGCCACGGTCACATCTTTTATGCTGTACTGCTTTCTTAATTAATGCTGTGATAATTCCGCCATGTTTTTTTTTTATTTCTGAAGAACTTAAAATTCATTATGGGTAGATGAATGTTTTCTTAAAAATTAAAATGATGTTTGATAATTGTTATAATAGAAATATGACCAAAGTGCTGTGGGGATATATTTGAATAAAGATCAATTAATTATTCTTAGTAAAAAATTCTATACATGAAGAGACATTTTCACTGTATTTTGAAAAAATATCATACGATTTTAAGGGGAAAACGGTTGAAAATCTTTTTTCAAAAGGGGGTATAGCACAATGAAAGGAAACTAAGTCTGAAGGACCTGAAGGACATGAAGGTTGCTGAGAGTAGTAAACAGGTTATGTGGCACAATAGAAGAAGAGAAGACTAAAGAGATATATTGGGGACAGTTTATTGGGTACATTTTAGGGAAGACACAAGACTGGGCTTATAGAAAGAAGATTAGAGGATTAAGAATGGACCCCTAGGAAACACTAATGTTTTGATACTGCCTGAAGGAAGAATTAACAAAAGTAAATAGGAAGAAACAGAAGTTGAAGAAGATTTATCAAAGAGTAGTTTTCAACAAGTCAAAGAAGTAGAGTAACAAAGAATATCAACTTCAGACAGTTCAAAGGGAATAAGTATTACAAACGGTTTATTGGATTTTACAATTAGGTAAGCCATTAAGAAAGATGTTTTGAAAACCCTGTAGAGACAGAAATCAGACTAGAGTCAGTCAACTAAAAGAGAGGAAGTAGAGAAAGATTTCTTTCTAAACAAAGAAAAAAATAATAAGATCTAGGTGAAAATATTTTTATAACAAGGAAGACTAAAATATTCAAGAGAATTATTTTTCATTATCTGTTAAAGGCCTGCAGTAAAAGATTATGAAGAATGGAGAGATTATTTTGATAGATTTCATGCTCACCTTTCTTAGATTTAAAATTTTTAGAATATAGAAAATTTTTCTAGTTTTTCTTAGGATATGTGTGTATCCTATGATGCTAAAATACAAATAAGCATAATTAAGTGAAGTGTCAATGAGCATGTACAATACAAAATAGTCCAGCGAATGGAATATTAAGCCCTCAAAGTACCTTTTAGTCGTCAATTTTTCTTAAAAGAGGAGATTTTTGGAGGTTTCAGTCACAGACCTCAATTGGTAGTGGCCATGTATTTTTAAGGAAAAGTTACTATGTACAATTTCATCTAAAAGCCTTTTTTAGTGAATAGAAATTGCTTTAAAAGATACAATATACTGCTTGCTTGGCTTTTGTTGGTAGTACATTTTTCTTTTCTTCTTAGGTGAAAAACTATTTGAATTGTGTAAAGCTTACTCATATTCAGATCACCTATAAAGTATTCAGATCTTTGAAGGTGACAGTTTTTTCCACATAGAAATTTTATTGCTGCATCCTTCAATTTAAGAAATAGATTTGTTCTTTGAAAGCCTTCACTTTTGTCTCTTGATGACCATTTTCACTTATTACTATGTGTGGAAGAAAAAGGAAACTCCAAAAAGAAGCTTAGAAAAAAGAATGGAATCTAGGTTTTTTTCATGTTTATTTGGAGGGAGTTCTGACATTTATTAAAGTAGGTATATTAAGTAATATTAAAACCCTATTTTTTAAAAAAATCTAACATTATTTTGCCAATGTGTGTACTGTTAAATAAGTTTCATTATAAGTTATAGAAATTAATACTGTGAAGAATTATTGACCTCAATAGCAAGTTGACCTTACCTTCCTACCTTGTATTATTTCTTTCTGGGGTTAGACTTTCATTTATATTTAATTTAAGTGTCTTTATAACTTAGACCTACCTGCCAGTGTTACTTCCTAGCAATACCCACAATACATTTCATGCTTCATTAATAAAGAAATGTGTGTAACTATCATGCCTTCCCTGCTACTACTATCATATTCATGGACACAGGCATATACACACGTACTCTCAGTGCATAAATGCAGCACCATTCTACACTGAGGTGTATTTGCTCAAACCACTCACTAAACCTAAATGCCTTTCCTACTTTTTTTCTAGTTTAATTCTTACTATCCCATTAATGTCAACTCAGGTATCATCTTTTTGTGTGTGGCACATGGCAAGTGAATAATAAACATTGGTTGAATTGGACAAGATTTCAAGAGAAATAAATCAAATTTCAGTGAGAAAATAACATGTATATTGCTTTCTTCTTGCCTTTGGTGGGCTGAATTGTGCCTGTCTCCCCCAAAATTCTTATGTTGAAGACCTAACACCCAGTACCTCAGGATGGGACAGTATTTGGAGACAGGGCCTTTAAAGAGGTGATTGCATTAAAATGACTTTATTAGGAATGGGCACTTATATAATCTTACTGGTGTCCTTATAAGAAGGGAGATAAGAACAAAGAGATGAAGGGATCAGACATATTGCACACAAAGACAGATGACCATGTGAACATATAGTGTGAAGGCAACTATCCATAAGCCAAGAAGAGAGGCCACAGAAGGCACCAAATCTGCCCAGACCTTTCTCTCAGACTTCTAGCCTGTGAGAAAATACATTTTTGTTGTTTAAGTCGCCCAGTCTGTAATATTTTTTTATGGCAGCCATAGCAAACTCATACAGACTTTGGTACCAGAAATGAAATGCTGCTATAAAAAATACCTACAAATGTGGAATTGACTTTGGAGTTGGGTAATGGGTAGAAGATGGCAGAGATTTAAGGCACCTTAGTTTCTTGTTCTTTAAGTATTGATTGTAGTATGTGCATATAAAAAACCTACATAGGAGAGAAAGTTTGTGTAGGGACAGATACAATTAGTTTGAAAATCTGTGTTTAGTGCCACTAGGTCCTTTATTTCTGTTGGCCATTGAGCGTGAATATATTCAACATTTATTTTGAAATCTTAAATGTGTGACACTGTGATGTGTGGTTTTATTTTTAGTAATTTGCTGAAGTTTTCTTGTGCACTCCAAACTCTGGCTTTTGTTTTTCACAAGCAGCTCTTGCCTGAGATTTTAGCATTATAGAAAAGAGTAGATAAGATATGAAAATGCATATTTTTGTATATACTTCATTCCAAAAATCTGACTTTTCTTCATAATATTAATTATTTTGAGAAATTACTCAGGAATCTCTATATCTCTAAAGAAACTTAATTCAACTCTTGCCCGTTCAAACACACTTTGGTAGAGACTGATATAAAGCATTCCTTCCCAAACTAGAATAAAACAACTCAAAGCCAATATTAGATACATTTTCCTCATTTTATTATTTTGTTAGACCACAGATATTTATTTTGTAGACAAAATTAGTAACTTTGATAATTAAAAAACTGTATTTCCTAACAATATCACCTGCTATCTTTGTTTCCATTCAGTTTTTTTTTTGCAATTATACATTGGCAGAGTATTATATACTTAAATGAGGTCATATGATACACAGTCTTATATGTTTATTTACTTTAAAACACATTGTAAATATTATTCCATGCTAATGTATCAAATTTAGATGCTTTTAATGTTAATGGTTGCCTAGTATTCTAGAGTATGGATTTTTTAAATTTAACCAGTGCTACACCATTCAATAATCTGGTGAGCTTATCAGTTAACTCACTTATGTATACTTTACTATTTTTTTCTAGGATAAAAACATCCTTACATAAACATCTGTGTACTCATATCATTAGTTTTCGAGAATTAACATTCAGAAGTGAGCTTAACGACCTGTCATTTGGAGCAAGTTACATTCTCTTGGTGTTATATTTTTCTTATCTGAAAAATTAATGGGCTTGGACTAATTATTCACTAATACCACTACAAAATTATAAGATATAATGTAGTTAAACATAGGTCATATTTGGATTTTGTCTAAGAACTGGTTTAAAATCAGATCAGAGAAATAGTCCTAAATATAAATTCTTTCAAAATTTCTCTAAAATACTTATGAAGAAGCTGAAAAGACAAAGATTCCCATTAGCAGCAAAAGTAAAGAGTAACAGAAAACCTATTATTAACACTATGAAGCAACCAAGAAGCTATTCATAAAATTTGGGGGTCAAAATAAATATTTCTATTTAAATTTTCTATATAGTTTTAGGACTTATTTCCCTGATTCTTCAAAATAATATACAGTACCAGTATAACTAGATATATAAGTAGTCTAAATATGCCTAACTTCCGAAGAGAGAATAGTCCTATGCACCTCAATTTTTGTGAGAAATTTATATATATATATATATAATATATATATTGTTTTGAACTAGAATCTCAGAAGTTTGTTCCATGATATGTTCAAACATTACCTTTTGAGATAACACAAATACTGTCAATCTTCTCTTATTATATCTATTCATCAACAATGGATTCGTTATATTCATTTATCAGCAAATATTTATTGAGGACCTACTACATACCAGACACTATCCTAGGCCCTAGAAGATATGCCACTGAACACAATAGACAAAACAAAATTGACTTTGAAGAACTTAAAGTTTAAGAGAGAAACCACAAAAAGCAAAGAAAATAAATGTGTAATATATTTGTTAGGAATGTTAATAGTATTAACTGCTGTTATGTATTAAAAGAAAAATAGATCAGGAAGGAAGGATGCAGAATTTTGAGGAGAGATTTAAAATTCGAAGGTAGAGTGGTCGATGAAAGCCTCTCTGAGATGGTGATATCTGAGTAAACACCTTAAGGAAATGCAGGAACAGGCTATGTGACTGTATAAGAAAACTATTTCCAGTCACAGATACAAATAAAAAAATAAATATATAAGGAGAAATGATCACAAAATTTTTGGTCAAAATATAAATATAAAACATGATCCAATTTTATGAAAGTATATACACAAATACATATATTAGTGTATACAAAACCATGCATAATGACATGTATATGTGTATATGTCTATATATAATTGCACGTATATACATAGAAAAAGTATTAAAGAAAGCACATCAAAATGATAACAATGGCTATCTGTTATTGCTGGAATTTGGGTGCTATTTATTTTTTAAAGGTGATTTTATATATACTTCATATTGCCTTAAAAAATACAATTTTTAAAATTATTTGAATTGTCTGAAAAGGGAGAACGAAAAGCCTAGCTTTAATATTACATTGCTTCTGAAATCATGTCAATCCAAGCACTCACTGTTTTGGAAATGGCAGTATGGCAAAACCCCAGGACACTTCTTATAATATATATTATTGCTTCTTGCCCATAGCAAGAACAATTCTCCATGTGGACAAAACAAGATAGCACTGTTGGTTTTTATGTTTTACTTCTTCATTTGAAACAAAAGCTAAAAATAACTTGCTGTGAGCATTTTCCTTGCATCATTTTTTTTTTTTCTTGGTTAGATTTATATGGGCATCTGGTTTTTGTTTATCTTTTTTTTTTTTTTGGAAAATGGTTTTCCACAAAATTATCTCCTTTCTCTCATCAACTGTGTGTGGGTGTGTGTGTGAGGGGGTGCATGTGCATATGTGTGTGTTTTTCCCATATTACTCCATGATAATTCATATTTTATGGCAAGAATTGACCTCTCATCTGTGTGTGGCCTTTGGACTTGAAACATATTTCTATGGAATTGGCTGCCTGTTGTATTCTATGGCCCTTTTTAAATTTAGACGTCTATTCCTCTCCAGCAGGTTGTAAATTCCTTCAAGTAGAGGATATGTCTGATTTATCTATTTTCCCCAACAGCTAGCATGCATTCTCCATATAATTAATATTGTTAAAAATTAATATCCTGGTGCCTTTATTGCATTCTGAGATATGGCAGCCTATGATATAAGCATTATTATGACATCATGTAACAGCACATCTGCCTTTATTAGTAAATTGAAAGAATGAAGAGAGAAAATAATAGAAAAGTGAATTATTTTGCCATGATTTTTGGCCGGCTTTCTCATTTCCATAATACCTTCTAAAACTACTGTTTGATGTTTCCTGAGTGTTCTGGAATGCATACTATATATTTCTAAATAAAGAACAGGCTTAATATAACATCTTAACTTCTTAGAAAAACTTAAATTTGATTAATTGTATTCTCTCTTCTCCTTGCCTTTTGTTCGTTTGTTGTCTGTTTTCACTTGGGGATTCCCTTTAAAAAATTAATGGAAAATAAGAAGAAAATCAGGTATAACCTCTACCCTTAAGAACCTCTCAGTCTATTTAAGGAAAGAGAGGAGGCGAGAAGGAATATAGTCTGTGCCTCTGACGTTTGAGTGGTGTCAGAGCAATGGCGCTTGTGGAGGGGTATTGGACAACAATATTAGGCCATGAAATAATTCTCAAGAGCATGGTATCCTTAGCTAGAAGTTTGAAATTAATTCTATAAGCAATAGGGAAACACTGATAACATCTAAAATATGAAATATCACAGTCAGATATATATTTTAGAAGGGTTTTCATAACATGATGGTCTATTGGAAGGAGATCCCACAGTTTTGAAAAAAAATAGATTTCATAATGACTCTAAATTTTCAATGTAAATAAGGACAAGGATTTTTCAATTAAAAAAAGGCTAGTGGGGTTGTTAGTACACAAGGCACAAAAAATGAGGATTGCCTTTTGTTTTGTTTGTTCTCTTTTTCTTCTTTGTGTCTTTTTTCTCATCTAATATGGAAATGCTAATAGCATCTAGCTCCTAAGATTTTTTGAGGATTAAAAAATGAAATATATATGTATATATATATGTATATATATATATATATAAAACATAGAATATTGTCTTCAACATAGTGATTGTTTTTTTAAAGCTATCGTGCTAGACAAACATCACATTATCAGAACATAATATAATTTGAACTCTAAGGGTCTGAAGATAAAAAATAAGTTGAGTGTTTTTTAAAGTGCTTGTTATTGAAAATTAGGCAAAATTTTCCATAAACAAAAACTAGTAGTGCAATGACAATGACAGTAATAGTGATGGGGAAGGAAACTCCAATAAGTAAAGGCAGCTCAAGTTCTGTTGAGGGTTTCTACCCTTAATTACCTTAGAAAACATGGTCAGAAACCAGTTTTATAAACATTTTCAAAGTGGATTTTATAAAATGCAAAAGGATGCAAAGTGAATACGTAAGTACCAAAGGGACATTCATATAGAGAGTTATCTGAATTAAGCATTTAATCATATACTTTGGTTTTGTTATTGTTCCAATCTAATTATTTTATTAAAAGTTCAGCATTATTTTCCAAGTCCTTAGGGTGAGGAATACATAAGGAAATGTACAGGTACTAGAGAACTCTCTGTTGAGGCTGTTCGGAGGAAGATAATGAGTTCTGTTTCTGTCACAATTTAAAAAGATTGGAATTATTCCTCTATATTGCAATGGCTAATTAAGGCTTTGGTTTCTCAAAATATTGGCCTTCCAAAAAGGAGACTACACTTCACTGGTCCTGCTGTCAGCCTGACCAGCACTCCGCTATGTGGACCAGCGACCTTGTGGCCCCATAGAAAGTGTCTGAGAAGAGCCTAAGGACATTGTCATAAGTGATTTCAAACAAATCACAGCTTTTCAGCAGGGATATTGAGCAATTCAGTTTCAGCAGCCTGTGTTGTCCACATCTCAAGAGTCAGGTCATTGCATGTCCCTGATTTGCTTTCTGCCCCTTGGCGTATTTTCAAAGTACAGAATATGAAATGTACATGTCTTTTATAAAGGCCACGAAAACCTGTCACATCACTATCTATCCTTTATGATTCCAGGTATCGGGTTGGACCTTCTCTAGCATTCACCATGGTAGTCATGCAATGGGGGAAAAGGAGAACAGAAATCATATTTTTCTTTACAAGTTTAAACTCCAGTTTGCACTTTGAGAGTACAGTGGCACTGCTTAATAAAAAGCAATTATTATATAGTCAGATATTAGGCAGCAATTGTCATGCAGCGTTGATGTAGTTCATGTTATTTCCCCCTTGATTTTGGAGCATATTCTTGGCCTTTAATATAATCAGTAGATCAGAATAACCAAAGAAACCAAATCCAATGCACTATATTTTATTTTGTTTGTATAACCGTTAATTCCTTAACCATTTCAGTCCTCTTGTTTCTGTTAAACAGCTTTCTCTAGATTTTATGGCTATAACTAACAACCTAAAATTTTAGATGCTTATGACAACAAAGGTTTATTTCAAGCTTGTGTTCCTTGTTTAAACAAGTCAATAAAATTAGAGTAATTAACCTTCAGCCTAACCTAACACTTAATCCCAAGTTAACTTTGAGCATTTTCTAGAGAGAATCAGACCAGCAAAATCAGTTTAAGAATAAAAAAAATTAAAAATTTCTTATATTCTCATCATTTAGGAAAATATTTTATTTCTCCTTTTTTTCACACTATGATAGTAGTAGAAAGAGCCATGTCAAAGAAATAGAGAAACTTAAGACTAACTTTTTTTTTCTCATTGGGAATATAATCCAGAAATTATAATTATATTGATATTGACATACCATATACAATCTTTAAATTCAGTATTCATTAATTTATTTATCAACTTAGTTTAACTGAGCTGACAAATTGTATATACATTATGTCACTTGATGTCTCGAAAAAATCTGACTTTTTTCTTTTATGAGGATAAACCGACCTTGCCAAAAAAAAAAGAAAGCCGTATATATATATTTGAGGTAGCCAAAAAGTAAAAATATAAAAAAGAAAGTGAATTTAAGGGGCAAACAAGGGTTAAACATAAAAGACTAGATCTGTGGACAATGTATGACAAAGGCAGGAAGTATTGATGTTACTTGTTATTAGAAATAAAAAATCTGAAATGGGATAAATTGTTTGAAGATACATCCTTCATGAGGAGGAGAACCTAGAGTTCAGTCCAAGCCTGATTAACTTTAAAACTCACCTATGATATTTGTGTCACCCATGCCAGCACTTAAATTTCAGACATTTATTTAAATTAATTTATGGGATTAAATTACATTTAATTGTGTATTTGTTTATTTTTCATCTAAAATGGCTTTTCTTTTTTAATTTTTTAAAAATATATGGGGTACAATTCAGGGTTAGGTATGCAATTGTTCATTATGCAGTTTTCCTTGTTGATGAGGTGTGCCCCCCTCAGGCAAACACCGTTTGAACTGATTTTTTTTCTCATGAAAAAAAAATGTCTTATCATCCTGGGACAAGAATTGAATGCCACACAATTTAGATCACTGAATAAATAAAATGTTTATTTTCCCAAGCTGCTGGAATGTAATTATCTAATTTTACAAATAAAAAAATGAATGGATGAATGAATGAAATAGGAAAGGAATAAATAAAAAAAAATATTCTGGTTCTTATATGTAAAAAGTTTCCCTTAGTGGATTAACTTTCCTTCAATGAGAAATAACTGGAGAAAGGCATTAGCTGAAAGCATGTTTTTATGAATGTTGTTAGACACTTTTTCATAGAATAAGGTCTGTACATGTATATGACACTTCTGTATGCGGATGTATATTTAATTATGCCTCTTCTCTGCATTCATTCATTTATTCATTCATTTTGTCAAACAGCGAACATATTGACTGACAAAATATATCTATTGACTATGTATCAGATACTGTTCAGGAAATGAGGGAATACAAAGATGAATAATAAATCATCTCTACTTTTAAGTAATCATAGTCTAGCATAGTCATAGGCAAATGCATATTTAGATATTTATGAATGCATATATACATCAATACAAAAATATTTTTAAAGCTCTATATGATGATCTAATATGTATTTATAACTGATCCCAAATAGCAGTTTTCTCTGTTATGTAGTATACTACTGAAATATTTTAGAGAAGTTTAGATTTATTGAAGACATTTGTCTCTACTTCCTGAATCAATTTTTAGGCATTGCTTGCTTAAATCTGTTCACCTTGAGTCTAAGGAAAGTAATCTAACGCTGGGACAAGGAAAGAAATGTGTGTGAATGGGCATCTTTTATCATAAGTTTTCAAATATTTTTGTCTGCTACATGTTCCTAAAAATATTAGATAAAACTGGTTTGTGACTAATTTAATATGTATGCAGGATAGACAAATTAGTTAATTCATATAGAAATTTGACGTTAACAAATCTTACTCATCTTATCTCTATCTTATTTTTTGTGACTTGTTTTGTCTTTAAGCAATTAAAATGTCTAAAAGTTTTTTGAAAGTCAGGTCCTAGATTTTGAGGAAGACCAAGTGGTATTAAATGGATAGTTAAACTTGACACTAATACAAGGTACTTTTATCTAATGTGAGTTGTTTGACTCTGGAAAGCTTTGGTGTTACCTTTTGGTGGATGTTTAGGGATCATTAAGAAATCTAGTAACTAGAGCAAGAGTGATCCTGAAGTATCAAGAGCAGATACCCATTTTTTATATCCGATTCATTTCCCAGTGATTCAAGCTATAAATTAAACAAGAAGCTAACATCTGTATTTCAGCACATGAGCAATGCAACTAAAAGTGAATTGAATATTTTTGGAGAATTAGGTTTAGTTATTGCATGAATAAAGACATTCACATACTCAACACTTTGTAATAACATCTTGTGATATCCTTCCTAATTTGTATAGGATAAATATACTTTGAACAGTACTTAATAACAACAGTTGGATATGCCAGACATTTCTGTCATGATTTCAGGTTTCATTATCCTACATCTCAGGAACCCTAAGAATCAGAAAGGGTCTTCATTGTGTTTTCATCGGCAAATTATTTATTGTTTATTCTCACTTTGTTTCTAGCACATAAAATATTTAGGTAGCAAGTTAGGCGCTCTTTCTGTGTGGTACTATGCATTGAGATTCTTCTCCATGACTTTGTGTGTTTTATTTGTTTGTAAATTTACTTATTTAATAGTTTATTTTTATTTTTAAAGATGTGGGGGTACTATTCAGGATTAGGTAGATAAATGGTTATTTTACAGGTAATCTTTGTATCTTCCTTTGGTCCCCACTTTGCCTGGATTGAGATGAGGTACTCTTATTGATGTTATGTGCCCCCCAACCCTGGCATTTTCCCACTACTGCCAATCCCTTTCTTAAAGTACTATGATAAACATTCAAGGTCCTCTTATGAGTTACTATACACAGTACTCATTTCTTTGTTTCTGTGATAGATCGCTAAGTGTTATAGACTCTAAATTCATCATTTTGTATGTTTTTAAATCAGTGTTGGTATTAGCCTTCATCTTTGGAGTTTTCCACTGGTATTGCAGCATACATTCAATTTTTCTTCTTACCTTTAGCTGTAGAATTGTAGCCACTGTTTCTAATGTCATAGCCTACTTTTATGTCTTCAATTACATCCACTGTATCACTTAATACTAATTTTATGATTGTTCCTTTTCCATTTCATTTGATGCATGTAATGTATTCAGTTAAGTGGAAATTGCTCACTCTAAACAATACCTTTTGTCTTTCTAATCAGTGTTCAGTAAGATTTCCTGGAGAATATCTAGATGGTAAAAGTTTTCCATCACTAGAGATTTTAATTTTTAAATATTTATTCAGTCATCATTTAAGACCTTGATGACCATTTTCTGCTAAAGCTGACTGCACAGAATTTTATGCTTTAACATTTCTAATTTAAACTACTCAAACTTCCTTTTATGAAAAATTTCTTGGTAAAATAGATTTCATCCTTTCTTTTATATTTCTTCTTGATACTTAAAATATATTACTTTAAATAATCTACTTTATTAACTTTATTCCTTATATGAGACTCCCTTCAATGGAAACTTTTCACTAGTTTTTATCTATTTCTAAAATAATTGTTAGTTAAAACACACACTTTAAGGAACATGTCATTTTTTTTTTCTTTACCACATTAACACTTCTCAGAAACCAAAAACTCTTTCTGACCAAATTTTCTTACTATCGAAATAAGATTAATTTTGAGTTTTTAATCTTATGAATACTAAATAACACATAATGATTTAACATGACAGCTTAAAACTGTCCATTGTAGTGTATTATTAGAGTTGAATGAAGTACATTTATTACAATAAACATAAGTTTAAGACACTATATTAGGCTATTTAAGAAAACAATACAAAGTAAAGTTTTGTTATTGCTGTGTAGGAAGTACAGTCAAATTTGGATTGAGAACAGTACTGAATAAATAGAAACTGTAGTACCAAGCAGTTTATTAAGAAAATACGAATGGGTGACTGGCACAGTAGCACATGACTGTAATTTCAGCAACTCAGAAGGCCAAGGCTTTTGTCAGGAGGTGAAGATTGTTTGAGCCAGGAGTTTGAGACTGACTTGGGCAACATAGCCCCACTCCCCCCAAATAAATAAATAAATAAATAAAACAAAAAATAGCCAGGCACGGTGGTGTGCACCTGTAGCTTTTGCTACACAAGAGGCTAAGGTGGGAAAATCACATGAGCCCACATGAGTTGGAAGCTGCAGTGAGCTATGATTGTGCTTTTGCACTTCAGCCTGAGAGACAGAGAGACACCCTGTTTCTAGAAAAAAAGAAAAAAAAAACCAAATGTGTAATATATACAGTAAAATTGTTGTGAAAGTTGAAAATTGTATTAATTGAGTTATAATAGGGATTGTATTTATTGTTTTTAAATTTTAGATAAATGTATAAATGATAGATCTTTAAAGATATATTAGATACATCTTCAGTAGTTTGGAACACCAAAAATGTGAAGTTGTTATCAAGAAGGATATTAATATGTCCCTCACTGTCACTGCCAGAGAGAGATTCTTAGGCATTGCTGACCACAGGCCTGAGTCAATGTGGTAATTCTTAAATTGTACAACAAAAAAATGCATTTACTTGCATTTATTTAAATAATATTTTGACATTTTTATTAAGATCCTGGTACTCCTCTGGGCATGAGAAAGTAAAGAAAAGCATTTCTTCCAATTTCTGCATTGAATTTAAAAGATCATGCCATTGTCATTTAAAACAATGATAAAATAAGAACCCCACATGTAATTTCTACCACATATTCATTGTGCTTCTTTGGAGATTATTTGAACATGCACTTTCTCAATTCTTATAGTGGATAATTCGTATTCTCTGGGTTGCTGTAGTTGAATATGAGTATATTTTTATGTGAAAGTACCTATCCTAGGATCTGACGCAAAGTTTAGCAAATGTTAATTGAGCTTCATGCAAAATTTCAGGTGAAAATTGGGTAGAAAATCTTTGAAGCATGTTATAAAAATTAAGAATTCTAATGTATATGTGAAGTAATTTTATCAAAGAAGGTTGGGAAACAATAATAGGTGAAAAAAGGTTTTAAAGTAAAATTAAGCAAGTGACTACACAACTAAATATCTGACTGCACAACTAAAATCTTCAGTAAAGATTTTGCATTTTGCAGTGTCATTGTCTGCAAGGGGAAGGGGCATAAAAGGGTTTGGAGGCAGCATAGAGTGAAAAGCTTTAAAGTGAGGAAATCATATAAATGTAGCTATGTTCCTAATTCCAGGAAAGCACAATTTGGAAAATTAATTTGAAAAAGTATTTCGCAAGTAACTTTTAGTTTTTCTAATTTCTTGACTATATAAAAATACTTTTACATAAATCTGATACATAATATGTAATCACATTTTTTATTTTTATTGAATCAGATTTTAAGAGCTGAGGCACGCGTGGCACTATGCACAATTTTTCCAAGGCTTCTTTAATACTTTTGTGCCATTTTTTTTTTCTGTGTGGAGAAAAACAAGAGTATATTAAAAGATATTTCTTTCTGAATACCTCCATCATCGTAGTTAATAAGGACAGCCTCACACATATATATAAGAGGAGAAATTCAATTTCAAATTGCTGTAAGGTTCACCTTTGCATTTCACTGTGGTCAGAAGAGTCCCATGACCTTTCAATTTGATGAAAAGAAGGAGCAGATATTAATCTCATTATTTTATTTTGATGTCCTCCCTAAGTGGATGACTCTAGGCCACGATTCTGCAAAATGAGAAGAGCAGTTCATATAAATTGACTACTGTTACAAGCAATACAATACCTAAAGATTTTAATACACCATCAGTGTTTTATATATGATTTTCATTCCTTTCATGATAACAACTCTACTAATTTATACCTATCATTATTATGGACAGTTTAAATATTTGCCTTATTATTTTATGAGTAAACATAATTTCCATTTGAAAGATTATATTTTGTTCTCTTATAAATGTTGAACTTATTTTGATGTTCTAAAAGTGTTTGCTGTGTTTCCTAGAAATATCTGTACACTATTGCTTTTATACAAGGATATTCCCTAAGGCTATAGAAAATTATAATTGGAACAAAAATATTGTAGTTATACAATAATTTCATAAACTGTTCAGGGACATGTTAAATTAACTGACCATGTGCTTCATAGAGTAACACGTAGATGACAATTAATTACAAAAGAATGAATAAATAAATAATTCACCCTTCTACCTAGGATATTTAATCTTCTGAGCAATCAAGCTGGGCATGTACATTATTATTCTCATACTAACCATAAAATGTGATTGAATAATAGTTGGTATAAAACAAAGCCTGTGGTAATATAATAACAATTTATTTCAAATATTTCTCAAAATGTAATTTGTGAGTTACTTGCATCAGATTCATTTTGTTAAAATGTGGGTTCTTATATGTATACAGAACCCTGAATTATACCCCACTTCTTTAAAATACTTTTTTTTTAAAGTACTGAAGAACAACAACAGTAACAAAAAACTTGGTCATAATTCCAAACCACTTAAAGAATTCTCAGGTATATGGAGTCTTAGAATCTGAATTTTAACAAGGTTTTCAATTTGATAATCATTATTTCAGTCTAGAACATAAAGTAAGTGTCATAAAATATGCTATTACCTAAGAGTGTTTTATACACACAGCTATTATGGGGGTGGAAGAATAAGAAAACAATTTTGCAGTAAATAATCTTGTCTTCAACATCAGTGACCTGGGAAAGAATGTTAAATCAATCCCCTTTACCAGGCAGCTATTGATTGCAGGACACTGTTTACCTTCATTTGATAATGTAAAGAATGGAGGATAAATAATTATTTGACTAATAATAAAAATCAATCTATTATCTGTCTATTTATTATCTGTCTACCTATCCATCGATCCATCCATCCATCCTTGATCCAACAATACTTAGTTAAAATTCATAAAAGTGTTTTCAAAGTTAGATGATTTACAGTAGTATAGTGATTAACACATAGATGAAGCTGATTTTTATTGTCCTAAGGTTAAGTGCAGTGGGAAATACTGTAATGGTAAAAGGAATAATATACAGCTGTCTGTGATATTGAGGGAAAAAACAAAACAAAACAAAGATTGCTTGAGATAGCCATGCAGGATTAACTTGAAGATAACTTTCTGAATGAATAGCACAGAGCAGTGGATTGCAAGAGTACAGATTAAAGATGACCAGAGCATGGACTATGGATTTTGCTTGAAGAATAATAAAAATGATACAGATGCCAGAGAAATTATAGTCAGCATGGTTATGCAAATAACTCAATGGGGAATTGGACAAGAAATTTTGATGATCTGCACACATTCCATTTCTTAAATCCTCTACCATTAATGGCTTTGATCACTGTAGTCTACTCAGAGTATGAAGATTTATGAATTTCTCTAAAGATGGTAAAAATACTCGATCTTAAATCAACCATTGTAAGAATTTGTGGAGCGATAATGCTTTAAGTTGTAATTTTGTAAGATAGGCAACAAGAATAATGATTTTTTAAAATTTAAGACAGAGACAAATGCAGACAGTGGAACATATATAATCCTTGGCCATAAAACATTAGTTTATAAGGCGTATAGAGAGAATTGCAAGGTGATCATCAGCTGACTAAGATGAAGAACTGCTCAAATTAATTATTTCTTCAGCAAAGTCTTTAAGCGGTTTTCCAGTATGTAATAAGTAAAATATTTCTTAAAGATTAGGAATTTAAAGGTTTCCTACAATTTAAAAGAGAGGAGGATTATGACCACTGGCAAGTGATCTTTTTATCTATCATAAATACTGGGTTATAAGCCATAGATAATTTAGGAAATTATACCCTACTATTAATAAATATCACCTGTCCTACTTAAATAATTCCAGTTTTTAATAAAAGTCACACTATCCTTATCCTCTTTGTTGAAAAATTTCTCTCTGCTCATCTGAAACTCTAAAATCATATTTTAATAACTTTCAATTTTTTTTAAAATGCCCAATGTTCATGTCATACCATATTATGGTCAATTAGCATTTAAACCTTTATTGCCTGAGCAATTCTACTTTCTGACTTCACAGCATTTTAGGAAGTGTAATGATGAACATTAGAGGTTCTTATCTCTAGTAACACAACAAATATACCTTGAGTCATTTCTCTGATTTAATTTTTTATGAGGTAATGAAAAGAGCAACTTTTAATATTTTAATTAATAATTTAAAATAATTACACACATGTAGCCTTGTACACATTAGCTATATAATGAAATTACCAAGCAATCAGTATTAGCTTTTCATTGGAGAATATGAAACATTCTCAGTGGTCAATTAGGACGATCTGACAGATGTAAAGCTACATAATATGAAAAGATTTTTGCAATCATCAGAATTCACTCCAAGGACTTGTTTGCAAAACGTTCTTAAACATCTTACTTTGAATTATCTGTGAAATGAGTCACGAATTACAGTCTGTGAAGAACTGAAACATTTTTCTAGATCATTCATTCCACAAATATCACAAATGAAAAAAAATTAAATCAATGACTTTATTGGTTTGTTCACTTTATTCTAATTATTTGAAAATATGCTCATTACATTACTTCACTTTAGTAATATAGACAGAGTCATAGACTTGACCTTAAAATGTATTTATATATGTTAATTATTTACTTGTAATCTGGTTTAGAGGGAATATGATCTATAGGAAATTATATACTATGTAAATTTTATTATGCGGTAGCAACAAAAAGTTGGGCTGATGCATGAGTGATGACCTGAATCATAATCTAAATAATAATATTGATTTTCATTTAAATCATGCTCCATATTCATAGTTTTAAATATATCATTATTAATCAAATAACTATATTCTTGAGTAGTAACATTATTGTCAATTATGCTGAAGTTAATATGTGCTTTGTGGAAAACATTTTTTATGTTCATGATTTGACTTTTTCAGTAATAATGATTTTATGAGAATTTGCCCATTCTTTAGGATAGCCAATACTATCTTTAGTAATATCACAGATAATTCACATGGCATCATAGAAGCCTAGTTCAGAAAGCAGCTTCAGCCATCAGAACTGGCTGTGACACAATTGGCAGAGACATTGAAATTGCAGTTATTTAGTTTGGCCCACTATGCCCAGAGAGATCCACTTGGAATGGTTCTGGAAGCTGTTCTTTTATTGTGTGCAACTATTTTTTATATGGGGATATTTGACAGTCATTTTAAATAAGAATTGAAGCCAATTAAATGGTTTCTCTGTGGACTTTCTGTAACAGATGCACAGAGGCATCCTGTGTTAGCCAATAGGCATTGTTTGAACACAACTAAAGTTGTTCCAGCATTGATTTTGATGCAACCAGCTAATGATATAGTTGGGATTTATGTTTAAAAAATAGATTTTAATCAGATCTATTATTCTTATCATCTTCTACTTCTCATCATAACAGCATGCAATGTATATGGAGAAAACAACTTCTCCCAACGCAACCATGGGCACATTCTCTTGACTTCATGGTAATAGAAGTATGATTTAAAATGAGAAAGCACTGTATTTTCTTATCTCTGATTAGGAAAGTAAAAATTCTGTAGCTTGAACATGAGACAGATGATTATCTACTGTTTGGTAGTTCTAATTTGGACATAGAGCAACCAGAAAAACAAATCACAAAAATTTAATAAAGAAGGAGTTGCTTAATATGCAAACTCATTTTTTCTAAGTGGCAACTTGTAACTTTTTGCCATTGTCAGGTCAATTTCCAGTTCTTAATCAAGATTTCAATGTTGCTATAAAATGTGTCAATTTTAAGCTTAAAATAGAATAAGGAAAAATGACTATAAACCTAAAAGTGCAATCACAAGTGAAGTCTAGTTGAAGTTACCCTCAGCATACTGACAATATGCAAGAAATTAGCAGAAACCCTACCTAATATCCACGAACCTGTTGCCTGTAACATTTCATTTGGTTGAAGTTACTACATTAGCATACTCATGAGTTTTGTTATTCATTGATCTTTTGGTTGTTGTTTGGATCTTTTTAGATGCTCCACCAACTGGTCAGGCACACAGTGTGAGAGGCCAGCCCCGAAAAGCAGCAAGTCTGATCATATCAGCACAAGTAAGTTTCTCAAATTACTATCTCGGGTAGTCTACATCGTATATACATCATTTTTTTGATGTCGTGAATGAGGGAGGTGAGGCTTAGACAATTATTTTCATGGCATTTTGCAAAAGAGTCACTGCAATAGAGGTGTTTTTGAAAGATGAAGCACGGAGTTCTCATTTAATGACAGGGTCCAGCATTTGTCTCAAACTTGGTCAGCTTTCAGAATGCACATCTACAAACCAAGCGTAGCCTTTTCTTAGGAAACATCCACTATCTGCAAAAGCTGCAGATAGCACAATGGATGTAAGAATACTCCAGAAGGAAAAATAATTTCTTGTTTTGATTAGAGCAAAGTGTATTGTCTTAAAATGTATTTCAATGTGCTGTGGTGGGAGGGAGAGACTTTATCAGTTAGTTTTAAAAAGAAGTAAGTTAACAAGCAATTCTTAATAAAGATCAAAGTTCACTTACTGTTTCTTTGTCTTTAAAGTATTGTTTTTGAAGTGTGTTAAAATATCTAACAACATTTTTGCAAATCTTTTTTGTACAGCTATAATCTTAGGTCAGGTCTATCTATATTATCACTGTGTGTCTGTGTATATTTTCTGACAACTTTAATGGTGTTATAAAAATTTTCAAAATAAAAGTATGAAATAAAGTTCTCCAATTCATACATGTTTTTATTAATTTGATCATGAGTGGAGAACCTTTGAAAATGTGTAGTGTCTATCAAGTAGAGAAATACATTCCTGAAGAGAAAAATATTATTTGTGAATGACAAATGCTCACCTTAGTAATTTTTTTCTAGTCTTTCACTGCTCATCAGAAAGATTTCATTAAAACAAACAAAGAACCTACTACTTCAGAGCTTGTGAAAAGGAACAAGACTATCAAACTCTAATGTATATGATTTTTGTACCCTAGAAACAGGGTCCAAATTTTTGCTGATCTACCTGTTTGTATTCCCTGCTTCCAAATAGTTTTAGTATCATTGTTTAAATGTTTTCAAACAATATTATCTAAGTTTCTATCATTTAGAGAAGTTAAGCTAATAAGCACGAACATCTTTAAAAATGGCAAATAGGACTAGAATAAATGGTTTGGGCATGAATATTTTAATTTGGAGAGGTGAGTGATTTTTGGTTGTGGAGCATTTTGAATTTACGTAGCGTGTATATGCTGTCTCAGTGTTCTTAGGTCAGGGAAGGGAGAAGGTCTTACAGTAGCTATGGAAGATGGTTTGGAGTAGTGGTGCTCCAGATGTTTCTATTAGAGTGACAACAGAGATTAGATATCTTTTTAGGGGTCATCGTGTTGTCTCTTTTTCTAGTTTGTTCTTATTTGACTAGACAACAACCTCCCTTATAAGCAAATGCCTCTAACTAAGTATAATAGCTCTAAAGTAGAGAACATCAAATAGGGGAAAAAGTTGCAAGTAGTGGTAACCCTTTTTCTAAAGATGTTGAGGCTCTCTCTCCCATCACTGATTTGAAGTCATTAAATGTAATAGAAATATCAATGTGCATTGAAAGGGCTATTAGCTATGTGAATGTCAAATTAGTACATATTTGAACAAATAAAGACTCTAATAGAAGGTGTTTATTATCAGACATTTATACTTAGAGAAATTTGCTTCAGTAACTCTGAAAAGAAGGAATTGATAGTTACACTCATCCTTTGTGAGGTAAGAGGGTTACTTTATTCTTTTGAGTAAAATCTAGTGGTTTTGAATGGTTGTCAAACGTTCTTCAAGCAGATATCATCTACAATAAGAAAAATGATACTTCAGAAATGCATTTTCTTCTTTTTTGAGTTGGAGTCTCACTCTGTCACCCTGCCTGGGGTGCAGTGGCACACTCACGGCCACTCCAGCAACAACCTGCTGGACTCCGGTGATCCTTCCGCCTCAGCCTTCCAAGTAGCCGGAACGACAGGCGTGCTCTATCGTGCCCGGCTAATTGTTTTGATTTGTTGTAGAGATGAGGTCTCGCCAAGTTGCTCAGACTGGGCTTGAACCCGCGGGCTCAGGCAATCCACTCCCCTCAGCCTTCCAAAGTGCTGGGATTACAGGCTGAGCCACCAAGCCTGACCTAGAAATGCATTTTCCAATCTGCATTTTCATTATCATTGAGTGCTGCCTCTGTCTGCCCAACTACTATCAATTTGCAGAGAGATTCACCTTTCTGATTCATGTGTAGCTTTCTAAATCATCCCTGAGTAGTGGTACTGATATGTACCGGCCCTTGATGTCTAAAGTATCCAAAAAACAGCCCATGGAGTTAGGCATACCTATTATCAAAGGGCTTTGTGCTTATGTTCCGCTTGAAAAATCTAGTCTGACTTTTCTGAAGATAATTTGAAGAATTTTAAACCCAGAATGATAAAATATTCATTGCATACTTGTATTTTAGATTTGCATACAATTTAAAAATGTACATAAAATTGAACATTGGATGCTAGATGTTTGGATTGTGCTATTTGTTGTATCTGTTTAAATTAAGGAAGATAAAAATATCCTCAGCATTTGTGGGGCAGTATTGCAGAGATGTATTTTTCCAGTGACATCAGAGATTAGATATCTTTTAGGGGGTCACTGAGTTGCCGCTTTTTCTAGTTTGTTCTCATCTCTTTTATACCATCCATCATATTTTAGTACAGAAAAAAAACTGATATGATACCAGCAATCATAAATCTACAGATGTAGAGATATAACTGAAAAATGCAACAAAATAATGTCTTTGTTCTAATTCTCCCAAAGCAAATGTCTATCAAGGTACTGCTAAGTGCCAAGTACTGTACTAAATCACAGAGATAGGTCAGTGAGTAAGACAGACAGTGTCTCTTCTCATGAACCTTAGGTTATGGTGAGATAAACAGCAATACAACAAGGAAGCAAACAAGTAAACATACAAATGGATCAAATAATTTGTGATTTGATTGGTTATGTGAAAAGAGGGAGCAAAAATAGAGCATGGCAGAAGAAAAGTGAGGTCTGGAGTACTTTGTCTGAGGTGGTGATACTTAAACTGAGTGAAGGATAAAAAACAGCAGCAGAGGATCATGGTCCAAGAAAAAGAAACAGCAGGTATCAACACCCTAGAGCAAGAAATGGTTAAATATGTCCATGAGACTGAAAGAAGACCAGTGTGCTGGCACCAAGAGGTCAAGTGGAAAAGTGGTGAAAAGTTAAGCTTGAGATGTGAGACCACGATGATTGCCAGCCTCTTGAAGATCACTGGAAAGATCATCTTTACAATATTCTCACATAATATTTTCTTTATGATTTTTAACATTATAACTTACTAAACTGCTTAAGAAAAAGCATCTGTCTCGACAAATATATATACATATATATATCCACATTATATAGGTAGATAGATAGATAGATAGATAGATAGATAGATAGATAGATATCTGTAAGCATAAATTTAAGAGTAGGGTATATAGCAACATGTCAAAAGAGGTCATCATACAATTTATGCAAATATTTTTCTATTTAAAGTTCAATCAGTAAACAAAATGCTCTCCTCCTTTGGCCTCCATGATATTGAACTCTTCTGTTTTCTCTCCTACTTCTCTTAAAGCAATTATGTTTTCTTTGTGAGATACGTTTCTTTCTATTCCTTATGGTTAACCTCCTCTGTTTATCGCATGATACATTCTCCTTATCCTTGACATACTCTCCTTGGCAAGCCCTAATTCCTTGACTTTAGTTATTAGCGCTATTCTGATTACTCCCAAATTTCTAACATCAATCCTTATTTTTCTCTTGAGTTTGAGACACATATCCCACTGAATACTCCCATTTGATATATCTGTGTCTATATCATCTGTATTTCACAGGGGTCTGAAGCTCAGTATGTCTCCAAATGATCTCACCACCTTTCCTCACCCAATTAGCCATTTTTATATACATTGTTATGCCTTTCTGTCTATGGAGGTCTGCAAAATTTACCTGGCTACCTAAACACCTAAGTTCTGTTCTTAACCTTTCCTTGCTTTCTTAAACTGAAGCAAACAATAAATTCAATTTATATTACTTGCTAAACTTTCTTCAACATCATCAATTTTTTTGAATCGTACGAATGTTCATCTGATTTACATGGCAGTCCTTCATAACCTCATCTCTACTTTCCTCTACAGTCACAGATCCTACCATCATTGTCTATTCTGCACTCCGGCCTGACCTCTTGTTGTTCCTTACTCTTAATCCTCTGGGCATCTACACTTTCTTCACAGAAGAAAAAGGACTTGCCCTTCATATCTGACAGATACGCTAGTCCTCCTCCAGCCTAGATCTAGTTGGATGCACCTCCTTTATATTTCCAGAGCAATGCAGACTTTCCCTAGAATAGTGTTTATGCACCATGTTGAATAAATCAATTTGTTGGTCATCTACTTTTATACATCAAGCAACATGAGAGAAGGGCCATTTGTATCCTCAGTGCAAAATAAAGTACATGTTGAGTGCATAGCAAGCACTTAAGATATATTTGCTAAATGAGTATTGAATATATAGACCCTGTGACATCCTAAGGACTGTGTTATTTGCAGAACAAAAAGAGGTAAATAGTTCATGTACTCAAGGAACTTAAAAATGATCTAATTCTTACAATATATCATGAAAGTACAAATAAAAGTACGCACAGGGTACTATGGGTACAGGGTAATATTTTAATTAATTGTCAAATATGTATGTAGCACTTTCTATATGCACATATATTTTAGTTAGTTAGTAAATATGAATGTGGCACTTTTTATGTAGTTGATATAATCCTGTTTACATTGCTATGTGGTAACTATTAATAGTGATACCCATCTTATCAATTAGTAAACTGAGCCAAATATAAGTAACACACACAAGGATATTTTGCTCGTAAATAGCAAAACTGAGATTTTAAAAGAGATGACCTGGCTCCAGAGTGTAGTATCTCATTGTTATGTTATACTACCTTTTCCATAGAAGGGAGTTAACAATCCTAACATCAAAATTTAATATTACAGTTCTTTCCTCTAATGAAAAAGTGTTGCATAATAAGGCTTCAGAACTGTGTTGCAAAGAAAGACTTGCTCTGTTTTTTTTTAAAGAGATTTAAAATATACCCTCCACCCTTAATATGTACAGACTGTACTTTTTAAAAAATCAGTTTATAATAATCCATCAAAAATGTACTGTTAAACATCACCTTCAATAATATTTACTGCTATATGCACTACTAGGAAAATACTTATTTTAATGAATGCCTATTTTATAACTTAAAAAAGTTGTGGTTGCCAGTTGTTTTCATTAACATAAATTGTTTTACAAAAAATTTTTTAAAAACTTGCAAACCTTCTGCCCTGCATTATTTATTGGCAACACTAAGCATTATTGCAGTTACCTTGATTGGTTATATAAACATATCAAGAGTCTAGGCTCTTAAACAGAATGCTGTAATATATGGAATTCCAAATGCCATCTGTGATGGGGGGAAAAAAATCTTTGTTTTCTCGCAAGCATAACTAACAGCTTTCTACCTTATAGGAATGACAAACTGTAGAACAAGTAAAATCTATTATTAAAAATAATTTATAATTCCACTGAGGGGAAATAAATTTTATATACCATAAAATCAGTATTGATAGATATTTTACACCTACCAATTTTTCACAAATTTTAGAAAAAAATGAAGTTAAGATATGTATAGAGTCATGACAATCAGTCGAAGTTGTAGTTAATGAAGAAACCAAGCTGTTCCCTGGTATTTAAAACGTGTGAACAAATGTTAATTGCCATCCTAGGTGCCAGATTCTCTACTTTCATTAATTACTAATAAATTACAGATTCATATAAAGTTCACTTCCCTAAAACTAAGGAGGCAATAGAATATCAAACTCACCAAGTTGTATAGTCCTCGTAATTGCATGGAAAAACAAAATGAGTTGGTTATTTATTTATTTTTGAGGTGGAGTCTCACTCTGTCACCCAGACTGGAGTGCAGTGGCACGCTCCCAGTCACCACAGCCTCACCTGCTGGGCTCCGGCGATCCTTTCACTTCAGCCTTCCAAGTAGCAGGAACTACAGGAGTGCTCTACCATGCCCAGCTAATTTTTGATTTATTGTAGAGATGAGATCTCACCAAATTGCTCGGGCGGGTCTTGAACCCACGTGCTCAGGGTTCCACTCACCTCGGCCTCCCAAAGCGCTGGGATTACAGGCTGAGCCACCGAGCCCAAAGAGTTGGTGTTTTATTCTAGAACATGACTAAAGGAGGTGGGCCATATTTTTCTGATGGAAGAGATGGTTACTTAGTTATTTTACACAAGTTATTTCTTAAAATTCTAAATTAGAGGACTATCTTATACATAACAGTTTCTTAATGAAGATTTCTTGGTGTTTTGGTAAATGATCTCTAGTATGGACTGTCTCACCCAGAAATCCTCTGGCTATAAAGCTATTAAAACAGATCTATATAGCTATAATAAAGTCCCTAGGTGGCTGCTTCTTGTGCATAATATTGCCATTAATTTCTACTCTAGTACTTTTACATGCGCATGTATTTGCAGGAAAAAAAAATCATATAGCTTAATAATTTTTAATGTTCTGTTTCCAAACCATTCACAATCCCCATGTTAAATTTTAATTAGTTGTTGGGTCATTCTGTTTCTTAAGTTAGCCAGTGATTAAGCTGACTTAATTGAATAAACCTGATGTTTATTCCAAGTAGAAAAAAGCTTTTGTTTCATGATCACTAGATAATTGTTTGTTTAAAAAAGTAAACATTCGCTACTTAATACTCTTCTTGCTATCAGGCAACTCTTGTATTTAGTATTCTTTCTGCCATAAATGATGCAAAACCCTAGGTATAGTCTCCTGTGGAATATAGTATTAGCAAAGGGATATTGTTGTCTGCCTACTTCTGGACAAAAGACTTTGATTACCCTTATTACCAATCTAGTTATGGAAGGTAAAAGTTCTCCTTCAGTTTGCTTTTCCTCTATACTCAGATGAATAATAACTGAGACCAAGTTTCTCTGACCACCTTTGAAGATCTATTCTATTAGTGACAGACCGTAAGACCATTCTCATATACGTGGGGGATGGGGGGGATGACATTTGCAAAGCAAGCAAAACCCCCAAAATACGTTTTGCTGAAACTGTTCTGGAACTGGAATTTGAGAAAGAGATTCTCCCTTCCCCCCAATTTTGATAAATCAATCTAATAGCCCTGTGTGGTAGACCTTGTTTCTATTTTATTGGTAAAGAACATGAGTCTGAAAGAGTTTCAATAACCCACTGAAGGTCTCACTTAAAGTAAACTGTGAAAAAAAATATTTAGGGCAGTGTCTATCCAAATTAAACATTGACACTCTTTTTGTTTGGTCTGGCTGACATCTAACTTGTCACATGTATTAATGGCCAGAAAGTATTAATAGCTAAAGGAACAAAACTACAGGTGAGAATGTAGCCAGTAAACTGTAAATGTGTATTTAGTCTTAATGGATTTACAAGGAGCTACCAGCATATACTTGCATCATTGCAAGTAAATGTATGTGGTAGGGATCAGTAAACTCAGACTGAAAGAAATGTCAGATCTCTAATCTCAAGGTATTTAAGTGTAACATATGAATGAATGATGCATAAAGAAACATTTCCAGTGGATCAAATATTTAATAGGAGAGTGATTTTTTTCTCCAATAATGTAATTATGAACCAGGAATATAAACATTTGGGCCAAGCTTTGTTTTTGTTATGTCAATGGTCAAGTGAGTTGGTGTAATGATGTATTTACTTATATCAAATCTTTCTTTATCTGTTATTTATTTTTCAGGAAGCCTTGCCATCATTGTGCCTCTTGTTCTCTTGGTGACTTTGATAGCCACCTTAGTAATTGGTTTAGTGCTTTGTAAAAGAAAAAGAAGGTAAGATGCAATATTCTAGATTAATAACTAGTGAATATGTCATACAACTAGCTGCAGAAATATAGTGATTTTTAAATATTTTTAACATGATTTCATTATTCCAACTATGAAGTACTGTTTTCAGACATGTGTAGTAGTATTTTTTGAAAGAACTAGGTTCTCTGAAGAACATCTTTCTATACTAATGTGTTTAGTAATATCAATACGATATACTGATTATGTATATGTATGTCTACAATTTGTGCATTTTATTCAATAATCATGCATTAACTTATTCTATGTATCATCAGAAGTATCATTTCAATTTATATGAAAATGCGTTTATAAAAATTCAGGACGAATAGGTTGTCTGTGGAGTTATTAGCAAAAACCTGAGTGCTTTTGAGTCAGTTTGTGAATTATGTAAACTGGGATACTAGCTGTGTAACTTGAGGATTGACAATAATCAATTTCAGAGTTTCTTTATCACTATTTTATTTGATATAGTTTGAAGAAAGGAGAGAAATTAGAATTTAAAAAGATAATGGATTAATGAATGTTTATTTCAAATAATGTGGTATTTTTTTATTTAGGAGGAATCTATTGCCAGTGCATTTTTATTGTTAAATCAAAATAACTGGGAAAATGACCTATCAAAGTACAACATTTGTGTTCCTCTGTTACTCAGCAATTGTCATTTATTCAACTTAATTGAAAGACATTTTATTTATAAACATTTCACCTGTCATATTAAAATAAGTCAGCCAATCTATATATGATAGTTTAATATTCCTTGATTGTGATATTTATACAACTCATATATCTACTAATGTTCATATATTCTAGGACAAAAACAATTAGAAGACAACCTATTATCAATGGAGGAATAAATGTAGAAATTGGCAATCCCTCTTATAACATGTATGAGGTTGATCACGATCACAATGATGGAGGTCTCTTAGACCCTGGCTTTATGATAGATCCAACAAAGGTAATATGTCTTAAGATAACGGACAGTGAGCATTAACATTCTTGAGTCATATCTCTACTATGCAGTTCTTAATTTCATCATACTTTTATTTTATTTGAAGTTACAATTTTAGAATGTGTTGAATGATACTGCTTCTTCCCAAGAAAAAATATAATTATGGGCTGAATTCACAAGAAGTATGCAAGTTAATACAGCATATTTTAGAAAATACATATTTATTTACATAATTTATAAGCATTTATTCACTTAGTTTATAAACTTTTTTTATTTCTATGTGACTTTTATTGAAAAATTACTTATTATTTAACTAATCTATGGTCACCGAAAGCAAATTAAAAACTCATTTAAAAACTGTTTTAGTATTGATATAAAATACCAAATTGTTTAGGTCTTCTCCAGGATGTATATATGCGTGCATTTTTATATAGACCTATATATATATATATATATATAAATACACACCACACACATACACACACATACATATTATAAAGCACAAGTATTGACTTTCAGTGGAGAAACATACAGGGAGAAGATCAACACACATACAGTCTAGTACTTTGTCTGGTATGCAGTTCAATGACACAGTATATTTTATATCCTCTTTCTCATATTGTTATTAGATAATAACGTGATTCTATGGGGTTTTGTTTTGGTAGGAACTGGATCCTTGCAAGATACTTTTGTTTTCATTGTTCTAGACAGTACGCTCTTCTTTTTAAATCTTATTTCATTTATTTTAATTTTTTTAATTGACACATAACAGACATGAACTCAGTATGTCAAAGAGTTATCTTCATTTCCATGTTTATTACAGCAGTATCCACAAAAGCCAAGATAAGGAATCAATCTGTCTATCAATGATGAATAGATAAAGAAAATATGGTACATATGCAGAATGAAATATTATTTAGTCACACGAAAAAAGAAAGACATTTTTTCATTTGAGGCGACATAGATCACCCTGAAAGAGATGATGTTAAATGAAATAAGCCAGTCACAAAAAGACAAATACCACATGATCTCATTCATATGAGGAATCTAAAGAAGTTGATCTCATAGTAGAGAGTAGAATAGCAGCTACCAGAGGCTGGGGAGAGGAAAGGAGCAGAAGGGAAGAGGAAGAAATTGGTCAGTGGGTACAAAGTCATTGTTAGAAGGAATAAGTTCTGGTGGAATATTGCACAATTCGATGACTATGGTCAACAGTATTGTATTGTATATTACAAAATAGCTAGACAAGAGGATTCTGAATATTTTTACCATCAAGAAATGATAAATATATGCGATGACAGATATGCTAAATACTCTGATTTAATTATTATGCAATGTATACATGTATCAAAACATAATAGGTTACCTCATAGATATATATAATTTACTTAAAATACTATCCTATTCACATGTGTTTAACTTGGTATAAAAATGCAGACTGGTGTATTTTTAATATAAAAGACTACAGTACTTCGGTGTCATAATAAGTATTTTATTTCTGATAATGTTTCATTGAAGAACCACTTAAGTTGTGTCTTAGATTTCTTTGTAATCAAGTTACTTACAAGAAATATTTCTCTCTCTGCCATAATATCTTTATTGATTTGAAACACTTCATGGGTATATATAATTTAAAAATCTACCGACTTTTAAAAATTTCAGTTAGTTATTAATACTGTTCACTCAGATTGGCACTTTTTAAAAGAAATAAATAAATGATAAAATTATCTAGATAAATTAAATTGTAAAGATTCACTTCATTGAATTCTCTGAATTTTTAATGATAATTTAAAAATATTTCCTATAAATCCAGAGTATTAATTTGCTATATAAAATATTTCTCTTGGGTTATTCATTCATGCATTGCATAGTTATGCATTTTCTGATTTGTTAAAATCACTGTGTCCAAAATGCAGTTTTATACTGTAAATAATCAAAGTGGTCCATCTACATTCAAATGATTTTGCACTGATAGTGACAATTGTTCTGGAAGAAATTGACTAGTATCTCACATAGTAAATCTAATTTTAAATCCATTATTGGACTTTCTAAGCCTAAAATTGATGATTAAATATTTAATTCTAAGAAAATCAATTGATCTTTATTACCTGAGTAAATTGTGCACTATCAGAGAATATTATAATGATTTTCCCAATTAGAAAGAATTTTATAGTTATTTTAAATTATTAATTAACTCATCCCTATAACAAAAATTTTTCATGAAATAAATCTTGGAAACCTTACTTTCAGTGTTTTCTATGTGACGTTGAAAGACTGTATATAACTGTGCACATTGTTATTTTATAATTTATGAAGGAGACAGACATCTTTTATAATAGACTTCTGACATTTTTCTTAAAAATAAAAGTGCAGTATCCAGAAGTATAATATGAACCAATAAGGACATACTTTAAGAACATTTCATACAAAGGAGGATTCTCACTTTTCCCTAATTATTTTTATTTCTTGTGATAGAATTAATTCAATTTTGTAAACTAAAAGAGAACAGCTTTTTATACTTCACTTAAAATGTTTTATTTATTTGCTCTAGAAGGATAAAAATATGCTTCAGTGACCTCTAAATACATTTTTAATGTACTTAGCACATAATACTCAATAAATATTTATTTATCAATTTGCTGACTGGCTAACCAAAATTGCACTTAATATGACTTAGGTGATCTATTCTAGCTGGCTTCGGATGTTTGAAATGTAAATATGAATTGTTGTCTGAAAAATAAATACAGAAAACACAGATATTCCTAATAGGTTTAAACAGAAGTGCAAATCGGAGGGCCACACTGAGGTAATCTTAATAATCAAATGAATTTCATAGAGTATATGTGTGATTGCATTACCCTACATAAAACTTTTGTCAAATGATCATTTTTGTTATTTTCAAAGTGGGTAAAATTTTTAATTCAATGGTGCTTTACAATCAAAAGGATTAAAACACTTAATAGAGTTAATACAATAAATTTGGCTATAGAAGTAACCACAGAATAGTTTGAAAAGTTGAAAAAAAGGGAAATTAGTATGTACTGGTCTTATTCCCAAATTTATCACAATTCTTACATGGGCTGTTTTGAATATTTTCTGAATGAAACTTTTGAGGGAGAAATGTCTTCATATGAAGCAAAGATCCAATGTTAATATTTCTGTTCTAAGATGTTAAGGCTCTCATGAGCACGCTGTTAATGGCCCAAGGCTAAAGAGTATTTTTATGTTATTTTTTATGATTTAACCTGATGATGTATATCAATGAAAAATGTTTCCACGATATTAGATCAGAAACTAAATTTCTCTGTTTGTGCACAGGCCAGGTACATAGGGGGAGGCCCTGCTTTCAAGCTTCCACACACAGCGCCGCCCATCTACCTAAACTCTGATTTGAAAGGACCACTAACTGCTGGGGTGAGAAAAGAAAATTCATTATTCCATATCCATTTCATCACAGAACTCCTCACAGTCAAAGACTGATTACTAAGCTTAGATAGAGGATTGTCCTTAATTAAGTTTTTAATTAACAAGAGATTTCGAAACAGCATTAAAGTTGGGGGCTTATGTATGTATCCTGCCTATGCAAGAGTACATGTAAAACATTATCATTTTAGGTAAGCTATTAAGTAGAAATATCTCTTCTACTGGATTAGAACATGTTATAGCCCCTTATCAATGAACATGAGTATTTGTTATTCTTAGAAAATAATCTCTAGCCAGAAATTTAAACTGAATAATTTATGGTCGATTTTATTCATTTTTTATGATGCTTTATCTAATGTATACAAACTTGATGCACAGTAAAATACAACTATATTTAAAAATGTGTCATCATATTAAGATATTAGAGAAGGTCTGACAAAATCATTCTCAGAAAGCATTTTTTAATTAAATAATTGGTGTTTAGAGAAAGCTGCTCCGTCTAAATTTCATAGTTCATTACAGGCAGAAGAGGGATAATATATGGATATCAAAATTCCTGGGCATGAGTATTCTCTCCCTCGATGCTCTATTCCATCAGCTGCTTTCATTCTCATTTTCTGTCATGTTTGTCTCATTTGCATGACTCAGAGATTTTAAGGCTTTCTTGTTGTAACTAATATTTAATATACTACTGCTGAAAGACCGGAACAAAACAAAACAAAAACAAACAAGCAACTGAGCAACACTTTCTTGGAATAAGATGCAGTTTGTTAAATGATGAACATTGTGTGAACATGTTTTCCAACTCAAAGGCATCACTACTACATGCCTCCATTCTGCTTCTAAATGCTCTGTCTATGAAACTTTAGATGCCTGTGTACTTCACGCTTCTTTGAAAGAGTCAAAAGTATTCCTAATAATAAGTACACATAGATTGCTTGAGCAAAAATATTGTCTTTATTTTAAAGCCTACTCCACTGATGTATTTCTTTACTTTTATTTTTGGGTTGCTTATTTTTAACTGCATATTGAAAAATTGTAAGCACCAAACAATGAGATATTTGTCTTACACATCTTACACTTCACTGATAGGCTTGCAGTGGCAATAAGTGGGGACACATATAGACCAGAAACGTGAAAATTTAGTGTAACATTGTATGCTTTGATAATAAATGCTCAGTGAACATAACTTTCACACAGATTTCTTCTGGCTTTCCATATATGTGACAGCTGCCCTTAAGTTCACCAGTTATCTGAAAAACATAAAATTATGTTTTTATCTGATACCATGTTAAGTTGACTAAGCCTGTAATTTAAATTATGTTTAAATGTTTTCTATTTAGTAAACTAAATGCATTGCATATATATATGTATACACATATATAGTTACCATTAGTAAATAGACATCCTGGAAAGTAATTCACTAATGTGGTCAAGACTGATAATAAAATTGTATTTATCTTTTTCTCCTTCAGCCAACAAATTACTCCAATCCAGTGTATGCAAAATTATATATGGATGGGCAGAACTGTCGAAACTCCTTAGGAAGTGTTGACGAAAGGAAAGAACTGCTTCCAAAGAAAATAGAAATTGGTATAAGAGAGACAGTGGCATAATCAGCGATACCTTTTATATGCTGTATAAATGTATAAAATATAAGGATTACTTTTGTATGTTCCAACAGTATTATACTTGTTTTGGCATCAGCATTACCTCTTTCTTTATCTTTTTCCTGGTTAATTGTTTTCTGAGTTTTTTTGGGTTTTACTTTTTGCTGATGACTATTGATTGACCATTTGTATGGTATTTTTATGAAAAAGAACTGCACTACAGTACAATTTACAACAATGCTGCTGATATGACACACCTTTGAATTTGTTAAAATTAAAAACAACATATTTCTTTGTAGTGTGAATATGAGCAATCTATTTTCTATGAACTTTTTTTGGTTCTACTTAATTAACAAAGAGAAATTCTGCACTTTTTCATTATATGGTTTGAAAACTGGAATACAATGCCATTTGACTTTTCTGTTAAAATTGATGGAAGAATGATAGAATGGTCAACTCTCTTCTTTGTGCTCATGAAGATCGGTTCAGACTCTGCTGAAAATATATAGCTCTCACAAGTTCAGCATCACCTGCTTTGAAATTAGCCTTAGGTTGCCAAATGATAGGTGAGAATTTTGAGGAAAAATTTTAAAAACATAGAAAATTAATAATTTGCATGAACATAGATGACTATGTTTTCCAAAATTTAGCAAACTCTATGTGATACACTAAATGTATACACCTTGTAAGCAATAGCATATTTAGGTGGTAGAACATAGCAAAAACATAACTGAAAGTGGACAGGTCACACTTGCTATGGGATAAGACCTTTTGTTCTCCCTCAGTCCTGAGATAAAATAGCCAGCCTAGAGCACAATAGGGCATTGGGTGTCCATGTCTTAGGCATTTCTTCCCAGTCACGTGCATTTTGTGGAAGATTAACCCAACCCCTTACCACACTGAATGCTAAAAAATGATATATAAGCACACAAATTGATGACAGAATTTCAATTATGTGAATGCATTATCTTTGCTAGATCAAAGGAAAAAGGCAAAACAGCCATTTTAGTATTGAGTAATTGGTAAACGTTTTCACGATGCAATATGACTAACACATTATTTGTCCTATCCAAAACATGTTCTTCAAGGATTTTCCAAGTTACAGAAGAACAATTATCTGCCCATAATCAAAGATGGAGAGTATAAATGCCATGCCAGTTCCTCTGGTACTGTGAGGTTTTTGTTTTTGTTTTTTGGTTATACAGAACACATGGACCCCATTCATTTGTTTGTTTTCAAATTTTCGGTGAAGCAAGTACGATTTATTTAAGTTGTATAAAAAAGGATAGCATTTTTATACAAATATCTTTAAAGGCACAAAAGATTTATTCACACGATTTGGAGGGCTTTTTGTTCCTCTGATAGACATGACTGACTTTTAGCTGTCATTATGTATTAACCTAACAGATGAAATATGTTTGTGGTTGCTCTTTATCCCTTTGTACAAGCATTAAAAAACTGCTGTTTTATAAGAAGACTTTTTGTTGTACTATGTGCATGCATACTACCTATTTCTAAACTTTGCCATATTGAGGCCTTTATAAACTATTGATTTATGTAATACTAGTGCAATTTTGCTTGAACAATGTTATGCATATCATAAACTTTTTCAGGTTCTTGTTTAAGTACATTTTTTAAATTGAACAGTATTTTTCATTTTGGTTATAATAGTCATTTTGCCTATGTTTCTACAATGAAGTGTTAAATACTTTATAAAAAATTGTTGACTGACTTATTTAAATGAAATTCTACATATTTAAGTGCTTGTGTTGGGTAGTTTTTAAAAATAGGACAATTCCTTGCTGTTTGTAGTTTAACTATTCCTAGAAAACAGTTTTAGTGAACATGGCTTTTTTATATATATATATATCCTTATAACATAGTACCCTCCAGGGAAGAACTCATTTCATTACATAATTTTCAAGGCCTTTCCTTTCTTCTTAAAGTAGAAACATTCCACTTACTTTATCCTTTTTCCACCTTATTGTGCTTGTCAGATTCCATATGCCAATAGAAAGATAGAGTATATACCCAGTAATGTGACAATTGTATTGAAACAAGTCAAAGCTCTTCCAGATTCTTTCCATCCTCAAAAATGGTACTTTATGGAATACTCAGATTCCATTGGATGCTGCTTAGACATTATTTTGTAAGTGGAATGGTTATTGGTATACATACTGGGTGCATCACACTAGAGATTCAAAATGCAGGAGGGTCTGATTTATTTAACCTAATGCTAAGTTAGATTATTGAAAGAGGCCTTTTTTATGTCAGAGCTGTGTAAATGCAACTGAAATTATTACTTGAAAGAAACAGAAACCACAGATTGGTGTAATCTTGAGACGGTTAACCCTAATATAAATATCTAACAAATCAAATATGATATACAACCAACTAACACTCTGGACCTGATGTTGATGACCCATTTTTCATTTTAGAGTAGTAGTGAAAGCCATAGTTAAGAGAGCTTAGAATGTGTTTTTTAGCCCCTGGGCCTTATCTACTAGAGTCTTATATTTTCAAGGTCCTTATTTGTACATTATACTTCCTCTATCATGCTGTTCATGAACATGCACTTCAGAGTCCATAGCCTTTCTATTTGCAATTACTTTACATTGTCTTTACATGACAAAGATACACTTTCAACTACTCAAACTTAATTTACTCTATTTCTATCCTCTATCTTGTTCTGTTCTAGTTTTCCATTGCAAAAACTCATATAAATGCTAGAAATTCAAGTGTCTAATTCTCCTTCAAATTCACACTTATTTTTGCTATCAACAAAATGTCTTCTAAAACTATCCCTTCAAATTTCAGTGGAAAATATTTTATAAATTAATGCTTCCAAGTAAACTTGCCTCTCTTCCCAAATGCCCTCTCATCTAGAGCAAGGATTTCAACCTCCTACTCTTTTAGGCCAGGTAATTCTTTGTTGTTCTTTACAGGACAGGATATTTAGCAGGATATCTGCCTTCTATCCATTTGTGCAGAGCTAGCAGCACTACTCAAAAGTTGCAAAAAACAAAAATGTGTATAAACATTGCCAAATGTCTTCTAGGGGAACAAAATTGTCCCTGAGCTACTGATCTAGAGCAATGTTCTGTTTCCCATTTATAAAAAACTCTGTCGAGTAAAAAAAAAAAAAAAATCATCAAAAAAATTTATGCCATCCCCAAGCTTTGATTTTAATTCTTTAATGCTAATGTAAGAGTTATAGTTATAGAAATTTGGTATTAATAAAGTGCCTATGTAGTAAGCCACAAAAAGTTGTTATTAAGGGGAAAAGTTTTATTTGGAAACTTGTACAATTTTGCATAATTTAAGTCATTTTCACTTATGTAAATGTGTCTTATTTGTGCCCACTTTGATGTCAGTGATTATGTTTTATTTTGTTTTGTGTTTTATGTGTGCTTGTTTTGTTGGCTCTTAAGGTTGAGATTTAAGCCTGCACTTTTTTTCTAGGGATGTTACTTTCCACTTTATGATGACTCAGATATGAAGAAGTTCAATACTAAGTGCATGTTATGGCTATTATAAATGAACTGCAATATGCAAAATACCCACAATTTCCAAATTTCTCACAGGAAGAATTGATACATGTTTTGAAGAAAGTAGAAAAACATACTGCTGACTTTCTTTTATCCTCTCTCATTTTTATATCTTTAAACATATCTCCTGGATATAAAATCGTATTCCCCTCTGAGAATACTGCTACTATGTATGTAGTAAATAGTATAGTATTCATGTAATTTTATTTACAAGTAGTTTCTAATATAGTTTTATTTAAAAGATTAAAATATAAAAGAATAAGAATCCTGCAGAGTTAAGCAAAATATAGCTAACCACTTTTTGAAATCAGTTTTCTTTATCTTATGCCCACTCCAGTTTAACAGTGCCTTTTTCAACACGAGTTGATATATTGAAATTGAATGTGGATTAAGAATCATTATTTAAATATGAAATCTTGAATTATAACTTGCAAGAAAGGGAGAAGCTCAACACTTAGTCCTGAAGTTGAATATAGAACAATATAGCACAAAATTTTTTTCTTTCATGTATGGTGAATGTGAGATAAACAACAACAAAAAGAGCCAGAAAATGGTTTATTTTTCAATTCTGCTACCACATTTATTGCTACTTAACATCTAGAAAGTTAACATGTCTGAAAAAAATAGATAATTAAAAATACACAATCAGTTTTATTCAGAAAGACATTTAGTTTTTGATGTTATCTTATCCAAAGGCCCAGCAACATGTCCTTTGTACAATATGATGCATGTATCTAGTCTGCAGGAAGAAAAATAGCTGAAATGAGTTCTTTGGTTTAACTTTTCTCTAGTAGATATTATACTTATGTGGCTACAATTTATTCTGAAAAATAGTTTCTAGTGAGTCCCATCATTTTTTTTTGTATCTAAAGTGATCAAAATTCAAAAGAAAAATTGGTACTAAAGGTGGCCTATTTGATAAATTCTATGCTTCGAATGTATTCATTCTCTCTGATGGATAGTCTGCCCCATAAGCATGGGGTTTGTAAGATATCGGTGAACTTAAGCAATGCAATTCTGATACTTGAAGCATTTGTTCACTCCGAGATAATCTTTCAGCTGTAGTCTCTTCTGCAGTTTTAATACGTAAATTATGTACCTCCTGATGCAACTGGATTCCCAGCTTATTATGCAGTAGTGTCCTGTAGAGTCAATAATATAACTGTTCTAGCCTTTTAAAATATAATGTTGATAGTGATAACCATACACATCTTACTCAGGCTAGTAATTTAAACATTTATAAGTGAGAAAACATTTGTCTCACGTACAATAAACTGTAAAATATTGATGAGAATAAATTTAAGAGTTTAAACTATAAGGGTGTTTATGGAGATAATTAACAGCATATGTCAATAAATGGAGTATAAGTTTAAATTGATGACTGACAGGATAAAATGTATCTCAATAAATAACAGAAAAGCTAGGTAGGAAATAACTGAATATTGAGATTTCAAACTAGATTCCATTACTACAATCTACAATCATCAATTGTGGCTGTGGGAATTTATACGCACACACACACTTGCTTTCACTCACACATTGTCACACAATGGTTTTTATATCTCATTAATTTTTAAGATGACATTTCTCTCCTATTTTACCTAAGATTCAGTTGTGTTTACCTTCTCTGGATTCGAATTTCAGAAATCATTGTCCTTATACATAATGATAACCAATTCCTAATTTTTTATTCCTTATTACAAGATCATTTTCTCTCCCCATTTTTATCTCCTCTTCTATCCAAAGTGACATTATGGGAAGCCAACATTCCTGTTACACTATTTTATCATAACCTGTAGTGGATATTTTTATTGTAAAAAATATATTGTCATTTTAGAAAACATAGGAAATGCACCTAAATAAGAAAGAAAAACTACTACTACTACTAAATTGAAGAAAAATACTAGAAAGAATCAGTTATCATTTTAAAGTATTTTCTTCATTTGTTTTATGAATGCTTACATTTATTTTTTCTTTTTTTATTCAATATTTTTTATTATGATATTGTGGGGTACAGTTAAGGGTCAGGTGTACAAATATGCCTCGTTCAGGCATTCTTGTTGATAAGAGGTGTCTCCCCATCCCCAGACAGATATTTACTGCCATTAATCCCATCACCCTACCCCTCTCCCCACATAGTTTCCCACCACTGTCAGTCATTTTCTTGAGGTAATACGTTGGATGATCTAGGTCTACAATGTGAATGAGAACATGTGATACTCAGTTTTTTGTTTCTGTGAGAGGTCACTCAGTATTATAGACTCTAGTTCCATGCAGGTTGCTGCAAAGTTCATGATTTTGTTCTTTTTTATGGTGGCGTAGTATTCCATTGCGTATATGTACCACATTTTTTAATCCAGTCCTCATTTGAAGGACAGCATGGTTGCTTCCAGGTTCTTGCTATTGTGAACAATGCTGCGATAAACATACATGTGCAGGTATCTTTTTTATAGAGTGATTTGAGTTCTTCAGGGTATATTCCCAGTAGGGGAATTGCGGGGTCATATGGGAGGTCGATATTTAGAGCTTTTAGAAATCGCCATACTGTTTTCCACAGAGGTTGCACTAGTTTGCACTCCCACCAACAGTGGAGAAGTGTTCCCTTTTCGCCACATCCTCTCCAGCAACTGTTATTTTTTGAGTTATTGATAATTGCCATTCTGACTGGAGTTAGGTGGTATCTCAGTGTGGTTTTGAATTGCATCTCTCTGATGATTAGTGAGGTTGAACATTGCTTCATGTGTCTGTTGGCTGCTCAGATGTCTTTCTTTGAGAAGTGTCTGTTCATATCTTTTGCCCATTTTATAATGAGGTTGTTTGTTTTTTTCTTTTCCGCACGTTTGAGTTCCTTGTAGATCCAAGATGTTAAGCCTTTGTCAGACCTGGAGTTGGCAAATACTTTTTCCCAGTCTGT
>CAUYQG010011092.1:45-34875 GCA_963574415.1 Tarsius wallacei
GCAAGATGTATAAACAGCAAGAATTAAAATCGAGAAGAAAAAGAAGTCCTAGCATCAGAGTTTAAACATTGCAAATTTAGGGACAGAATCTGGGGATGTGGGGGACAACCCTTATCAACAAGGGTGCCTGAATGATACATATTTGTATACCTAACCATTAACTGTACCCCACAATTTTAAAATAAAAAATGTTTAAATAAAAAAAATTAATTTAGGCCTTCAGGAGGAAAATCATTCTTATTTTCAATGAAATTTATTTGAGAGAGTACTCAAAAAAAAAAAAGTAATTATCTTTTGGATGGTGGGACCCTTGTAGTATACTTGGAATTTGTTCCTCTGAATCAAACAAACAACATTTTTATCTGGAAGTTTTGAGAAGGTTGTGTCATGATGAGCAGATAAAACATCATGAGTTGTGGCAAACAATTGACTTGTTTTACCACCATGACTGTGAAGTTACCCACACCACACTGAGTGTTCAGCAGTTTTTAATCAAAAATAGCATAACAATAACATAGAGCTAACTTAAGTGCCAATCAATGGTGGACTGGATAAAGAAAAGGTATTATCCAACCAAAAAGATATGTGAAATCATGCAGCTAGAGGTCATTATTCTTGTGAATTTACAAAAACAGAAAACCAACTACTGCATATACTCACTCATAAGTGGGAGTTAAACATTGGATGCACATGGCTGTAAGATGAAAACAAGAGACACTGAAGACTTCTAAAGGAGGGAAGGAGGGGTGGAGGCATGTATTGAAAAATGCCCATTGAATACCATGCCCATTGAATACCATGCTAACTACTTGGGCGATGAGCTCCATAAAAACCCAAACTTCATCACAGCAATATACCCATGAAACCAACCTGCACATGAACCCTTTGAATCTAAAATAAAACTTAAAAAATAAAAATAAAAAAATCAGGATCAGATAATGGCACCTAAACAAAACAAAGAGATATTTTTTATTTGTTTGTTTATTTGTTTGTTTGTTTATGTTTTCAATCCAAGTCTCACTCTGTTGCCCAATCTGGAATGTAGTAGCCCAATCATGGCTCACCACAGCCTCGATCACCTGGGCTCTAGTGATTGTCCTGTGTCAGTCTCCCAAGTAGCTGGGACTACAGGCACATGCACCAGAAAGCTTGGATAATTTTTTTTGAGACAGAATTTAACTATGTTGCCCAGACTGGTCTCAAACTCCTGGCCTCGAGTGTTCCTCTCACCTCAGCCTCCCCAAATGTTGGGATTGCAGGTATGAGCCACCATGTCTGGCTCAAAGAAGTATCTTGATGAGTTCAGTGAGACTATGCCCAGAACTGACCCTGTGTTTTTTAACATTGAAAGTTGGAAAACACAGATCAAAAGTAAATTTCAGAGAATCATTAAGAACAGTAATTTTTGTAAAACTTTTCATTGTTTTTGGTCCTTTTCTTTAATTGTACCTTAGCTACCAAGATAACTCTGTCTTTTTGAATATTCTAGGGATCCTAGATCCCTATCAACTCCTAGCAACTTTAATGCATGTTTAATCATATTTAATAATTTGAACAGTATTTTTTTCTAGAACTGTTCTTGACCTGATCTATTAGTCTACTTATCACAATTCAGATACATACTGCTGTATTTTTTAAATGAAGGTAAGTCATTCACCCTTTAATTAATTATGTAGATAACACATTCAGACTTTGATTAGATTAGATGATAAGACAAATTTATTTTTTGTTCTGTCATCACTTTGGGGCAAATAAAATTCATGTGAACTTAAAATATTATTAAGCATCCTCAGTGATGCTTCTAATTAAGCAAAAATTTTCCTCTAGGAGCTCATGAAACAACTCATTTTTAGTTATTTGTTTTTGTTTTTCTACTTAATAACATTACAGTCTCAAATTAACATGGATAGGATTGCCTTTCATGAATTCAACTGCCTTGTAAATTTTCATTTAACCAAAGAGTATTTCCTGGGAAAAAAAGCAAATTCTTATAAAATTTTGATCTTTTTTAGAGCACCCAAATATTGAAAAGCTCATATTCATTGCTTGCACATTTTGTTTATCTAATGGCTTTCACTTATTTTTTATTTCCCCACAAATATTATTATATCTTCAAAAACGTTATTAACAAACTAAACTGGCAGGCTTGTTTTATTAAATTTATTAAATTTTTATACTCAAATAATATTTTAGTTTAATTTAAAGCCCATAACAAAATATACTAATATTAGTTCAGGAATGCATCAATATGAAATAGTAAAAAGTTAAAGATTTAAGCAATGTTACTTAAATTGCAATTTTAAATGCTTAATGTTATACTGGAAATAAGACTCACTCTGAGATGAGCAATTATTGTGCATTGACAACATGCCTTAAGCATGAAATGTTTTTAATGAATTATTTGCTGTTTAAGAATATATTTGTTTTCAGAAAGTACAATGGTAGTTACCAAGAGCTGGGATGGGGGGTGCTTGTGAATGGAAGTATTGATCAAAGGGTATGAAGTTTCAGTTAAACAAGATAAATAAGCTCTTGGCACCTATTGTACAACATAGGGACTATAGTTAATAATGTGTTATGTGGGGTCATACGGGAGGTTGGTGTTTAGAGCTTTTAGGAAGCGCTACACTGCTTTTTAAAGAAACTAATAAACTGTTTTCTAAAGTGGCTAAACCATGTTACATTCCCACTAGTACTGTAAGGGAGTTTCAGTTTCTCCGTGTCTCACAAACATTTGACATTATCTATCTTTTGGATTATAACTAGTCTCATGTGTATATAGCAATATTTCATTATAGTTTTAATGTTCAAAAAATGATTTTTTAATATAGATCTTCTCGTGTGCTTTTTAGCCACTCATACGTTTTCTTCAATGAAATGTCTATTCAAGTCTTGCTCATTTTTTAAATTGGGCTGTTTGTCTTATTGAGTTATAAAAGTTTTGTATTTTGGATACAAGTCCTTTATCAGATATACTATCTGCAGTTATTTTCTTCTGTATGTGTCTTTTCATCTTCTTAGTGGTGTTTTTTGAAATTCAAAAGTTCTTAATTTCAATGAAGTTCATTTGATCACTTTTTTATGGCTTATGCTTTTAGTATTGTATTCTAAAAACTCAGCCTAACCCAAGACCACAAAGATTTTCTTATACTTCTTTTTTTCTAGTTTTATAGTTTTAACTCTTACATTTAGATTTATGATTCATTTTGAGTTAACTGTTTTACAAGGTGAAAGGTAAAGATTTTATGTGTCTATAGATATCTTAAGTTGTTTTTAGTTTATTTGTCTTGACACCTTTGTCAGAAATCGAAGGACCATAAAATGAAGTGTTTGTTTCTGGATTCTTAATTCTAGCCCATTGATATATTTACCTGTCCTTATTCCAATATGATACTGTATTATTTACTGCAGCTCAATTATGGTTACTGTTTGCATAGCATATCTTTTTTTATCCTTTTGCTTTCAATTTGTGTCTTTCAATCTAAGGTTCATCCCTTGCACAAGCGTGTAATTGGGTCTTAGTCTTTTATTCATTCTGACATCTTTTACATCTGCCATTTTGAAATTTGTTTTCTATTTGTTTCATATGTTTCCATCCTCTTCCTCCTTTTCAGCCTATTATTGTGTGAAATAGATTTTTTTTGGCATACCAATTTTATTCCTCTGTAGAATTTTTTAAATTTTTTCTTAGTTTTTAGTGGTTGCTTTAGCTATTACATTATGCATTTTATTACTTCTACTTCAGAATAATAGTACTTAATTCCAGCGAAATGTAAATTTGGCTCCAATATAGCTCCTTTTCCACTCCTTTCTTTGTGTTGCTGTTATTATGTATTTTACAGATATATGTGTTATAAACCCAACAATACAGTGTAATAATTTCTCTTTATACAATCTTGTTTCTTTAAAGAACTTAAGAGAAGAAATGAGAAAAAAACATCTCATACACTCTTTTATTTATCCACATATTTACTAATTCTGGCCCTATTCATTTCTTCCTATGGATTGGTGTTCTCATCTGATATTTGCTTTCTTTCAATCTCAAGGTCTTCATTTAGTCTTTCTTGTCTTTGGCAACAAATTTGACAATCTTAGCTTACCTGGAAATGTTCATTTTTAAAAGATAGTTTTGCTAATGGGATTTTTTCTTCCAGCACTTTGTGTCATTTCAACTGCCTTCTGTCCTCTATTTTTTCCGATAAAAAAATCTACTTTTAATTATATTGTTGTTTCCATGTACATGACAAGCCATTTTGCCCTTGCTGCATTTAAGATCTGTCTTTTACCTTCAGCAGTTTGATTATGATGTACTGAGATGTGGATTCCTTTGTGTTTTTCATACTTAGACTTTATTGAGCTTCTGGGACTTGGCACGTTAATGTTCTACATCAAACTTGGGAATTTTTTAACCATTGTTTCTTCAAATATTTTTTTCAGTTCTGTTCTCTCCCTTCTCCTTCTGGAACTCCCATTACTTGTATATTTGTATACTTCATGCTGTACCACATATTTCTGAAGTGTTGTTTATCTTTCTTCAATTATTTTTTCTCCATACTTTAGATTGAAAAATGTCTGTTGATCATCAAATTCACAGATTCATTTTTCTATCATGTCAAATCTGTTATTGAGCTCCTCTGGTTAATTTTTCCTTCCTGTTATTGTGCTTTTCAACTCCAAACTTCTCATTCGCTTATTTTTTGCCACTCTTTCTCTTTATTGAGATTTTCAATTTGTTGAGTCATTGTCATCATCCTTACTATAATTAAATGTTTTCTAGTTCATTTAACAAATATAGTAGCTGCTTTAAAAATCATTGTCTGATATATGTGGGACCATTTACAGATAATTTCTATTGATTGCCTTTTGTCCTGAGTATGCTTAGAATTACCTTGTTTCTTTGCATATCTCATAATTTTTTCTTGAATATTAGACCTTTTAGGTAAATATTGCTTAATTCTTATTTCTGCCTCCTAGAGTGGTTGTTACTATTTTTATTTTGTCTGTTTGTTTAGTAACTTAACTAGACTAAATCTGTGAAGTTTGTCTCCCAGAATATGTGGTCACTGATGTCTCTCTTATAATGGATTTGCATGTGGTCTGAGGAGTACATTTAAAATTAAGGTTATTTTGAAGTTTGCCACAGTTTTTAGTTTCTACTGGGTCTTCTCCCATCTTCTTTGTACATGCATGTGGTCTCTGTCATCATGGGTGGTTTTGGTTACTAAGATACGTGGCGAGCTTATCAAGGCCTCATAGATATATCATTTCTGAGAACTCTCTATTAAATCCTGGCTATATTATTGCTTGTTACCCAGATTGCCACTTTAACTGATAACACTTCAAATCAGTGAGCCCCTCTGACAATAGCAGCAAAGCTGCTGGTTTCCATGGCCTGCTCTATCCTGGTTGAACTGTGACCAAATAGGAAATATATCCTCCATATGAGACTTGCCATCTCTTTTTATGCAGACTAAAATATCTTCATATGAAACCAAATTATTCAAGACTGTCATTGATTTGTTTCACATAAACATTGGTCTCTTAAGTGGGCCTGATATATATACTGTTAGATATACCACTACGTTACTATTATGTACTGCTGATGATGATCTTTTAAAAACTCAACTTTATTAAGAAATATGTATTTTCTCTAACTTGGAAATAGATATATTACAATTCTCTATGAAAATAATAGAGTCCTCTTTCAAAAAAATTTCATTATTAGAATGATCTAGAACAAGGATCAAAAATCAAAGACTGGCCAGGCATGGTGGCTCATGCCTGTAATCCCAGCACTTTAGGAGACCGAGGCAGAGAATTACTTGGCCCAAGAGTTTGAGACCAACCTAGGCAACATAGTAAAACCTTGTCTCTACAAAAAGTAATAATAATAAGAAGAAGGAGGAGGAGGAGAAGGAGAAGAAGAAGAATTTGCTGAGCATGGTGGCACAAGCCTGTAGACCTTGCTACATGGGAAGCTGAGCAGAAGGATCACCTGAGTTCAGAAGATCAGGGCTGCAGTGAGCCACGATGGTATCACTGAACTCCAGCCTGGGTGACAGAGTGAGACCCCGACTTAAAAAAAAAAAAAAATCAAAGACAAATTCATTTAGGGGTCATGAAGATATCCTATATGTGCAGTGGCAAAATAGAGGGTGAATGTCCTTTCTAAAGGCATTACAATTCTATTAGAATTAAAAACCAGCCTAACAAAGTATGTCTTTGGGATCCATTCGGCCTTTTGGCCACTCTTTTTTCATATTGATCTAGAATTTTTTTGGAAAGTTGGAGGTCTATTTTAAGTGAACATTGGACTAAAGAAACTAATTGCTTTTCATTCTTTTTCTAGCTCAAGAATTTCATAATTTTCATTTATTTAAAATACAGTATTCTTTCTTCCTATAGTACAACTTTTAGTTTTACTTTTTTTACATTTGCTGTTTTACAAAAAAAAAAAAATTAGAATACCTTTTCAGTAATATACTTCAAAATATACACGAGTTAGTATTGTCAGGTCAGAGCTGTCATCATTATTTGTTGTGTGACAATTAAGTTCATGAACTGGCTCCTGTGCGCTTTCATTGGCAGCACTGTACAAATAACTATATTGGAACACCCTCCCTACTCACTGATCTGGCCCATGTGACTTTTTTCTTTACCCAAAGATAAAGGAAATATTGAAAGGAAGACATTTGATGACGTTCAGGACATCGGGGTAATATGACAGCACTGATGGACATTCCAGAAAAAGAGTTCCAAAATTGCTTTGACAGGTGAACTAGGCACTGGCATCAGTGCATAGCTTTCCAAGGAAAGTACTTCAAAGGTAACCATAGTGATATTCAGGAATGAAATATGTAGCACTTTTTCTAGGATGAGTTCGTATATCTCACATGCTAACTTACTTAAGCAGCCTCTCATTTTAAGAAAAATTCCAAAAGACATATTAACACACATTCCTCAGAGTATAAAATTTAACTTATTAAAAGGTTAATGAAGTCTCAGTTCAGTAAATCTTTAACCTACTCCTCCCTGCCCCCTGTCTAAGGCAGTCATTTCTGTCCCCTCATATACTTGTACTAAACGAGGGGATTAAGATTAGGGACATAAATGTAGTCAATCTTCGTTTGAGGAAATTCAAATAAATCTCTTTATGGAGATAATACAATTGGAAGAAATGAAGTCTTACTAGAGTAGAATTAATGAATAGCTTATAATTAGAAATGAATTATGATTTTTTTTAAATGTTAAAGATAGGAATTATGAGTACACATGATTAAAGTCAAAATTTTTTAACCATCTGTTTTCCACTTAAATTTTAATCTTCAGTCATGCTACAGGTTAAGGACCTAATTTCCTCGTTCCTAAGTTTGAGAATCCCAGAAAGAAAGGTAAAAAAATGCAATGTGAGTTCTAATATGTAATGAAACTGTTTTTTTAGAATCTTTCACTGGCAGGTTTTCTAGTACTGATGGAGAGTTTGATCCCTATCACAAAAGAAAAGTATATACATCACAGATTCTCCTTTAATTAACATAATTAATTACATAGTACAGTTTGGGTTTTTATTTTTTGTTTTCTAGGAATGCAAACCATTTTATAGTCTCATTAGCAGAGCTAAATAGTTTCTTGAGCATATATAGTCTTCCAATGACTATTCCCAAGATAGTCTCCATTCCTATATACATTTTTTCTAAGATATAGTCCTTTACTGGAATTTATTTTAATCTTAGAAGAAACTCAAGGATGTATACAAGGTATATCCTAGTTTGTGGAATTGTTTGGTTGTTGGACATTCTCCTCTTCAACTTCACTATATACACTTAAATTGCACTTCAAACTTGTGTCAGTTATACTTCCACCAACAATATATTTTCCTGTTGCTCCATATCATCACTAATGCAAATATTGTCAATCTTATATTTGTCAGGCTGATGAGTATAAAATGATGTCTTCTTGTTATTTTGCCCAATTTTCTTGATTGCCAGCTGGCTCGGGTATCTTCTGTGTGTTTAGTAACTATTTGGGACTTCTGTGAATTTCCTATTCACATCCTTTGTCATATTTTCTATGGTTTTTGTTCTTTCCTACACTCCAGGACGTAATGATATTCTTCTGAATTTCTACACTCCAGGACGTAATGATATCTTCTGAATTTCTTTCTAGTATGTATAAACTTTTGCTTTTCACATTCAGGTCCTTTTTCTGTATGGATGTCCAGTTCCAATATCATTTATTGAAAAGTTCATCTTTTTTTCATTAATTAGAAATTCTTCTATTCTAAATTGTTCAATATGAATGAGTCTGTCTGTGGTCACTCAGTTATTTTTCAGTAGTCCTTTTCTTTATCCCTCTGCCTGTACTATACTGTTAATTATTATATTTATATAAATAATTAATCTTATAGTATCTGGCAGAGTAAGAGTTCTCTTCCTTATTCTTCCAAGTTGGGTGTTCACTCTTCCATATGAATTTTATTTCATTTATTTTATTTATTTATTTTAGAAAGCAGGATTTATTGAGGTCAGAAAAATTCCCACAGTGGGAGAGGACCCAAAGGAATTGTCCCACATATGAATTTTAGACTCACTTGTGAGTTTCATGAAAAAATCTTGTTACCATTTTGTTTGGCGTTATGTTACATTTACAGATTAATTTTGAAAAATATCATCTTCATTGTATTGAATCTTCTTATCAATAAATCTTTGCTTATAAAGTTTTTTTTTTTGAGTTGGAGTCTCATTCTGTCGCGCAGGCTAGAGTGCAATGGCACACTCATGGCCACTGCAGCCTCGACCTCCTAGACTCAGGGGATCCTTCCACCTCAGTCTTCCAAGCAGCTGGAACTATAGGTGAGCGCTACCACACCCAGCTAATTTTTTTCCTCGAACCCATGGGCTCAGGCACTCATCTCATCTTGTTCTCCCAAAGTGCTAGCATTATAGGCACGAGCCACCGCACCTGGCCTTACAGAGGTCTTTTTTTAAGTTCTTCAATAAAAGGTTATCTTTGTTTTCATAAACTTCTAAGGAAAGCATCATAGGATTTCTATCATTTAATTGATAAAATAATTCGTATTTTTATTATATTCTAAATTATTAGTTGTATTATTAATTTTTGTATGTCATATTTTTGCTGAAATCTCTTACTGGTTTATGGAGCATCTTAGATTGTCTATATAGGTAATCACACCCCTGTAATATTAACAATTATGTTTCTTTCCTAATAATAGGAAACCTAATATAAATTTAATATCCTTCATTTCATTATTCTGCATTATTTTGCTAGCTTAGATCTCTGGAAGTTAATTGAAGCCATTATGGTTAGCATCCTTTTTCTCTCTTCCTCGTGTTAAGAAAAAAATGAACCTTATTTCACCATTGTTTGTGATGTTTTCTGTGGGCTGGTATAGTTGCGGATTTGTTTATTGTTTTTTTTTTTTTTTTTAAGTCAGGGCTTCACTCTGTTGCCACACCAGAGAGCAGTTTCAAGATCATGGCTCACAGTAGCCTCAACCTCCTGGGCTCAGGTGATCCTTCCACCTCAGCCTCCCAAGAAGCTGGGACTATAGGCGTTTGCCACTAAGCCCTGCTAAATTTTTATTTTTTGTAGAGACAAGGTCTCACTATGTTGCCCAGGCTGGTCTCAAACTCCTGAGCTTAAGCATTCCCTCCACCTCAGCCTCCCAATGTGCTGGAATTACAGGCATGAGTCATCCGGCCCAGCCAGATTAGGGAGTACTATTCCTAGTTTGCAAAGAGGTTGTAGGAGTTGTGTGTGTTTGCATGTGTATATGTGAGTATGTGAATGTTAATGCTTTTGCTTGCATCTGAAAAGACAATTATTTTTTTCTTCTATTAGTATGGTAAATTGCATTCATAGACTTTTATGATAAAACATTGTTCATTTGTGGGACTAACTCATAAATTTAGCATTTTTTTAGTTGGAGTCTCACTCTGTCGCCCAGACTGGAGTGCAGTGGCCGCTCCCGGCCACCGCAGCCTCGACCTGCTGGGCTCCGGCGATCCTTCCACCTCAGCCTTCCAAGTAGCTGGAACTACAAGCGCGGGCTACCACGCCCGGCTGATTTTTTTATTTATTGTAGAGATGAGGTCTCGCTTGCCCAGGCGGGTCTCAAACCCGCGGGCTCAGGCAATCCACTCACCTCAGCCTCCCAAAGGCACGGGATTACAGGCTGAGCCACCGAGCCCGGCAAATTTAGCATTTTTTTAATTGTTGGATTTGATTGTAATGATTTTGTTTGCATCTATAATATTCCTTTCTGTTACTGCTCTTGTTGGATCTGGTACCAAGATTATACTAGTTTTATAAATTGAGAAATAGTTCCTTTTTTCTTTTATCCAGAGCCATTTGAATAAGAAGAGTATTGTTTGTTCTTTGAATGTTCGTTAGAACTCACCTGTAAAACATCCAGGATCTGATATTTTCTTTAGTTTGTTTTATGGGTAGATTTTTAACAATTGATTTCATTTCTTTAATGACTACAGTTTATTCAGATTACTTGTTTTGGGGGGCTTGTACTTTTCTAGAAATTAACCATTTTATAAAGATTTTAAAATACATTGATGTAAGACTATTCTTAGTGTTCTCCCATGATTTTTTAAATCTGTTAATACATTTTTAGTTATATATCCACTTTCAATCTCACTATTGTTTCTACTGATCTTTTTTCTTGGATTTGGAGTATTTTAATAGTCTTTTCAAAAAACCATTTTTTGCTTTCTTGATTCTCTTATTTTTTTGCCTCTATTAATGTATTCCTTATACTAGGTTTTAATATGTTCTTTTTTTGATTCCTGAGTTGGATGCTTTTTCATTTGTTTCTAATACTATACATATACATATATTTCTTATGCATTACAGCTAAATTGCATTTCACAAGACTTAATAAATAATATTTTTATTATTCTGTTTTGTAATGTTCTTCATAATATCTTCTTTGCTCCATAAATTTAGAATTCTCTTAAATTTTTCCAGCATTTTTATATTATTGGCTTTATATATTTGCATTTTTTTCAGAGATTATGTTCTCTATGACACTGATTCTTCGTTATTGTTGACAGTGCTCTGCAGTCTTTGCAATATGCATATGTGTGGCAAATTTTTTAACTTTTCATATATGCTTGAAAAGAATGTATATTTCCTAATTGTTACACTTAGGGTTCATTACATGTTCATTAGATCAAATGTATTCATAGTGTTATTAAAATCTTTTTAATCTTATTTTTTTGTTGATTAACCCATTAGTTGACAAGAGTATGATTATGAACTTACCCTTTATGGCGAGGATTTGTTAAATTTATTCTTGTAACTATGTAGTTAAAATATTCCTGGTGAATTATTATTTTTATTATTAGATAGGAACTCTTTGTGCCTAAAAATATTTTTCACATTGAAATGCATTCTGTCAGTTATTAATAAAACTACACCTTTTAGTAGAGGAGGAGAGGCAAGCATTTGTCTGTTGCCTGATAAGTATGTTTCTACCTTTATATCTTAAGTCTGTCTCTTGTAACCATTACAGAGGTATATTTTTGGTTTTTAATACAATCTGAGAAATCTGTGTTAATTGGTGAGTTTATTCTTATATGTATAGTAATTACCAATATATTTATATTTATTTTAACCATTTTATTCTGTGCTTTTTGTTTACACTGCTTTTTTTAATGTTACTTGTTTCCTTTCTTCCCTTCCATGTTATTTAATGAGTTTTCTTTCTTCCTTTTTTTTTCTACTCTTGGTTTCTAAGTTCTATAGTCACTATCCTTTGTTTAATGGTTATATGTTCTCATGTAATATTTTAGAACCAAGTTGTTTACAGCTCTCACCAAAGTTGGCCATTCTTATGTTTCATAAAGTCTGTACTTCTTTTGATTTACCTGAGTGTCACTTTTATTCCTCAGCATTCTTTCTTTCATCTTAACTCTTCCTTTGGGGTTCATTAACTACTTAAAATAAGTCATCTAATGGTTCTTTCAGCTTATGTGTATTGTTTGATCTTTGATGTTCAAATTTCTTTTATTCTTGTTTTTATTCTTGAAGTATAATTTGGCTGAGTATAAAGTTTTTCCTTGATAGTTCCTTTTCTCAGTGCTTTGAAATGTTTTCCATTACCTTTGACATAGACTGTTGTTTAATGATGCCTACTATCAGTCCATTGCTGCCTCTTTATAGTAAACTGTTTTTTTCTTCCTGGTGTTTTAGAGATCTGTTTGATTTTGGTATTTGCAATACCAATATCTTGTATTTAAGTATGTATTTATTTGATTTGTCTTCCTTGGGATGCATAATTCCCAAAATCCACATAAGACATTGACCCATGGTTTTAGTTTTTTTTTTTCCAGATAACATTTTACCTCACCCACTGGAGACTAGATTGACACAAGCAATCTTTCTTGATGCATTCCTGTGTTGATGAGTGACTTTTATTAATGGTTTAGCTGTTTATGGGCCTTGCTTTATTCCTGAGTGTCTCATTTTTTTGTCACTTACTGTCCATAATGTGCCTGGCTCCTCTTCTCTTGCTCCATCCATCCTGGTGCTCTAAGAGTATCAAAATGCTATTAAAGTAGTGTGTCTACTGAGCCAATACAAATAGAATCAATAGCCACAGTCTTTTTTTTTTTTTTTTAAGTGTAATCTTGTAGAACTAGGCAAAAGTAGATTAAGGAGAATAGAAACTAAAGCAGTAGATACTGGTTATTTTTATCCTAGTTCTACACTAGAGGGATATCATATACTCACTTCAGGCATATTAGTACTCTACTGTAATAATTCTTAAGAAAAAGGACTTGTAGTTATAAGTCCCCTTGATAGATGAGGCCTAAGAAAACTGAGATAGCAGTGTCCTAAAAAAGATGAGGATATGGAACAAATCATTTAGAGTGTATACATGTTATTTATCTATCTTCCTTGACTCTTCAGTAATGTCTTGAGACATATACTGCATAAGTAATTAATTTTATTCTTTTTCTGCATTTTTAAGGCTTTCTGTGAAACTTTAGAAGAGACTAACTACCATTTACAGAAAGAGCTACTTGAAAAACAAAAAGAAGTGGAATCACTGAAGAAACTGCTTAATGAGAAGCAACTTCATATAGACACTTTAGAGAACAGAATCAGGTATGTTGGATATTTGCATTTTTGATCTGACTAATTCAGATTTTAATACTCTGGGCTCAATGCCTTTTATGTTTTAAAATGATTTAGGAAATTTCTGATTCTGAAAGCTGTAGACTCTTGCCATACTTCCTTGGGAAAATTGTGTCTTATTTATTTAGGAAACTGAGCAGTTGAAGGATGGGAAACACCAGGAAAGCAAGCCTCTAGCTGTTCAAGAAGATAAACATTATTCATTTTAGTCATTGTTAAATAATTGTTAAATAAATATATAACTATTATTATTCTATTTAAATGATATCTTAGTTTCTAGGTATTTCCACTAACCTTTCACATATGAAAGCTCTAGTTTGCCTTCTCATCAGCATATATTGAATTGATGCTAAATATTATTTTAAATTAATCATAAATACTAATGTCTCTGTTGATTCTCAGAATGAGCTATTTATTAGCCATGCAACTGACTACATTGAGAAATTAATACCTGAATACTACCAAAACTTCATGTACTCACAGCAATAAGCATATACCTGATTTAGTCATAGAAAATAACTCATTGCTGTAACTTACTTTTAGAACGTTATCTTTAGAAACTGAAGAATCACCATACGTGTCAGGAACAGAAAATGGACAGATCCTAAAAGTGGAATCCTCTGCATTTGAGGTTGATCAAGATTTCCTGGATGAAGAATCTAGGTATATAAAGTTTAGTTTATTGTAGTCCAATCCTTTGACTAATTGAAGGGAAGTGGTTCTGATACTCAGTGTTATATCATGAATCTGCTGAGCAAACAGGAGGACTGTAGATATTCTGGGATCTCCCTAAAAGTGTGTCTTTGGCATCGTAATGTAAGTTTTCTCTTTGCTTGCTTTAAAGCTGTGTCTGAATTAACTGGGCTCTGACTCAGTTAATTCATTAATTTTGTAAATCTTGACAACTTATTTTAATTTCCCTCAATATCACGCTTTTTCTATTCAAAAAGTAGGATACTATAACAGCAACCACTCTGCCTACCTAACAGGAATGATGAAAAAGTAGTGTATTTGAAAGCATATAGAATTCTTATTGTAATTCAAAGTAATTGTTAATAATTTAGTGATAATGGTTGAGCTGTAATTATGACAATAATTTCATCTTGGTAAAAATAATTATAAACTAGATTTTTATTGGTAAATGGTTTGGAGAGAGATATATCTCTCCAAAAGTGATACTTGGCAATAACAACTTTAAAATACTAAATCTCTGATTGAATGTTTAAATATTTTTTACAGTAAGTACTTTTACACAAAGTATGTAAATATTCCTTCCATAGGGTGAAAGATTTTTAAAGGTAACATTGAAGTGAAACAGCATGCATCCAATCCCTATGTTGACATGTTTCTCTTCTCTTGCAGAGCTGATAATCAACCTTGCTTAAGTGGTAGTGAACCTGAAAATGCTGTATCAGAGATAGAAGTAGCAGAAGTGGCATATGATGCCGAAGATGACTAATAGGTCGCAAGAAGTGTCGTCCATTTTGATGTTTCAGCAAATTTAGAAAAGAGCGGCCTATACTATTTAAAAAGAAGTAAAAGAACTGTAAAATATGTACAGAAAAGAGCAAGGATGCACATGTGTAAAGTTTACATAAAGAAAAGCTTTTTAAGAGATTGGGATAGGAAATATATTCACTGATGCTTTTAATTGTACTTTGTCCAACCTTGTATTTAATACACTAAAAAAAAATCTTATTAGGATTCTGTTATCAAGGCCCACATTCTTAAATACTGTGCATAAATTATTATGGTGTTTTGTCTATATGTTACTCCAAACGTGTGTATGTGTGTGTATTTGAAGTCACCAGTTATATTAATCAAATGGTAATTAATTGCATGTTACTATCTGGGTGATATAGACTTCTTTATATCTCTGACATGACACTCATTAATGGTTTAAATCAGTGAACGTTATAGTAAAGATTAAAATGATTTGAGTTTTTAATATTGACATGTTTACCATCTCTAAATAAAAGTTGCTTGTTTAAAATGTTTGTTAATGCTATTTTAAAAAAGAAGATGACTTTCTAGTACCAAAGGAAAACGATTTGAAAGAGCTGTAATTATATAGCTAAAGTGATAAAATAGCCTTGATTTTAAAAGCTGATTTATTAATATAAAGATACTATAATAAGTATCATAGGTTAATATGTTATACTCATTTATTTTCCACATAATTTTTATCTTAAATCTCTACTGTAGAAGAGTCAAACTCTGAATTCAAGCTCTGAATCTCTTTCAGAGATTTCTGAAAGAATTTGCTCTTTCAAAACACTACCTCTTATTGCTAATCAAGGCATATTCTTTTGAAAATATAGATTCTAAGCTAATAGGAAGTTACACAACAAGAAAACAAAATAAAAAGCCATATATACTACAAAGTTCCTAACTGGCTTGAATCCTGGTATTGAATTTTTATTTCTATATATATAAAGATATTGTTATACTGTATTATGGCTTATTTTTTTTAATTTATTTAGCCAAGTGATGCACTTTATGATAATCAAACTCTTTTGTGCCAAGTTTAATTGGTGAATTTCTTTAGTAAGTAGAGTTGGAAGAAAGAATTATGTAGTGCCTTTACAATTTCATTTTTTACAAAAGCCTCCTAGAGTGTGTGAGTCAGCTTTATGGAAAAAATTGTTTATTTCAGCTTTGTGTACAGTTATTGAAAGTGCCTTGTTTCATTATTATAGTGTGAAGTTACTCATTTATTTTCTATTTCTACTGTTTTGCATATTGCTGCTAATATGCATTGTAATTATGCTAGCATTTGAAAAATCCTAGTCAGTATATTAAACAGCATATGCTTTATTAAAACTGAAGGAAATTACTGGGGAAATAGAATGACAATTTCCTTTTTTTTCTTTCACTATCGAAAAGTTTATTAGTATCTTGTACATATTGAGATTTAACTGTTTAAAATTCTGACATAGATCAGCCATCTGATGGCTGTTGTTAGTCTTTGATTTAAAAAGGAGACACTTTTTAAAGCACCAAAAATTGTAAAAGTTTTTGTCAAAATGCACAGGTTTGCTCTGACTCAGAACATTTCCACAATGTGTATTAGAAAGGTATTTACTATCCTTAGAGACTGAAATGAACATAATAAACTGGTCTGCTTATTTATTTTAAAGTTCTCATTCTAGACATTACAAAATGCTTAAAAAGCAATCATTTAAATTTTGAATCTAATAAAACAAGATAATCTTTGCCAAATTTCAGATATTGTAGTGCTGCCTGTTTTAAAGTAAACCAAACATTTTTTAAAATTTCACTGTTCAGAAGATTGTACTTAAAGTTCTGGATGGGTGAAAAAAAATTCTGTTAATTAGGGAACCACTATTATTTATATTTATACTTTACTTTTTTTTATTTTTATAATGCATTTTACTCCCAGTATTATATTCATTTAATAAATTATTTTTTCACTACAACAGTAGCTGTGTTGTTCATGTGTTGAGTACCATTTCCCCTTACTCTTTCTATACTTCTCCCTATTTCTTACAATTATTGTAAATTGAATTATATTTAAGTAAAAATTTCCTAAATATGGAATGAGTCTGATTTTATTTTTAAGTTTAGATTTTATAGTACTGATCATTTATTAAAGTTTTTGTGAATAGGTGCAATGCACTTCTGTGTAACCAATATTAATAATTTAAAACATTGTACATAACTGAAACTGAATATTTTTGTGGATAATCTTTTAGCCTTTTAAAAGTTAAGTTCACATATAAGTAGTGCAATCATCAAACTTAGCATTTTAAAAATGTATATTATCTGTTTGTTACAATGAGATTAACCATTTAAAGCACACTTATTTAGAAAACCATGTTTCTTAGATAAATCATCTATGTAGTCTAATTTAATTGATATTAAAAGGAAACAGTAGCCTGAGGTATAAAAATAATTTATCTAGTTTTGAAATGAATTTTATTACTTATAGAAATACAGGAGTTTTAAAATTGTGTTTAAACAAGTTTGTATTCCCAGTTAGCAGAAAGAAGAATCTCAATTTTATCCTCTAGGAGATCTTCAGAGAGCTACATATTTGAGCCACATTTTGGCTCTTCATAGGATTCTTTTACAGCATTACACTTTGTTTCTATGCTGGCTTCTAATAGCAAAAACAGTCATCAAAACTTACATTTCAATATATAGATTTTTTAGGTTGATGGCTACTATATCACACGGTGTATCCTTTATGAGGACCCACAGGAGAAACATCTTGGGTCTCAGATGTAAACCTGTGCTTCTCCTAAAACAGTTAATTTGTTTATTACTCTTTGTTTCTCCTCTGTTTTGTCTTTTGGCAGCTCTAAGCCAAATTATAGTTCACTTGTAGCTACTATATAGAATTGTATGGATAAGTTATGCTTTTATGTAGTAATCATGGCTGTATTCTTTTATCTTGTTATCAACCCCAATTTTTTCCTATTTATTAGAACATATTTTTTTTCTGATAAAGTCTTAGATTTAAATGATATTTGAATGACTTTAAGTAAGAATTTGTCATCGCCTGTGCTTGATGTAACACAATTACTACCAACAATAAGTGATGCCAGTGTTAACAAAAAGCTTGCTTTTTCTTCCCTTAAAAAAAATGCCTTGAAATAAGAGCAGTTAATATCAAATGCAAATTTTAAAATGCTAGCTAATGGTAAGCTATAGTTAAGTTTTTGGCCAGAATAGAATACAAAGTCAGGATCATGGTTTTCAATCACAGTCTCAAATTAGAAGAGACCTCACTTGTCACTTTCTTCTGTCATTCATGGAAAAGTAGATCAATGTTATTCATTTTCTCCACACAAAACAAACAAACAAGTACTCAATAAACAAAGGTAGTTCTTTAATAGATATAGTAAGAATAAATATAGGTTTTTAATATCCTAATGCATGTAATGTTTGCAGTCTGGCTAATTGTAATCAAAGAGATAGCATTAGTTAAATAGTAGATGAAATCCTGTGCTATAGTCTAAAATATAAAGCCCCAAGTTTGAGTTATTAAATCTATAACTCTGGAGGACTCTCCTGAGAACTAGCTCATCTACCAGTCCAAGCTTCTAGCTCCTTTGGATAGCAGATACTGTTCACCGGCTAACACAGCAGCTATTTGAATTACTCTTCTTTGCCACCTCCACGATAGGAATCAGAAAAATTAAATAACTGTTCTCTCAATTTCACTTACAGCTAGGTTTCAGCCTGTGTCACAATTATGACCAATGAGATAAATGGAAGTCTGCTGGTGGCTTGTAGAAAATCTTCTCCTATAAGAAAGAAAACACCTCTCCAACTTCCTCTTGTTTTGATCTCAGATGATATTCAGAGGTACTATAGCAACCATCTGAAAACATGAGGTATGACAAGCATGAGGGAGAGGTAAGAGAATCTCAAAGACTGGCCAGTTGTTAAGCCACTATAAGTTGCAGGTTTTGTTGTACCAAGTTAAAAGCTATATTAAGTGTGTATTGCAGACTGTAAGCTTAAGGGAAAAAAAAAAAAACACTTTAAAAAAGGGCTATTCATTGTACTGTGCAGTTTGTTAGCAAAGAAAAAGTTAAAGGAGAACAAAGAAAAATTCTCAAAAACTAAAGGGGAGAGACCATCTATTAGACATTTCCAAAGTCCATTACTTCTAAGGCTCCTTTTGACAAAATATATATGAAACCATATGTATATGGTTACATATTATATATTTGATTACAATTAGCCAGGTTGCAAACATTACATACATTAAGATATTTAAAACCTCATATATATATATTATATATATGGGACTGCATCTCAAGCTCTGATGCCTCCTAACCTTGTCTGGAATGTTATTCCCAGACTTCTCACTAGCTGACTCCTTCTCTTCAAGTCTTAAGTTTTTCTTCCCCAGGTAACCTGAAATAGTCCTCAAAACAGTCTGATCTCAGATGTACTTTTTACCTTCTTGTTATCTGTGTCCTTTGGCCTCCCCCCTAGTCTTTCCCCTGAAAGGTAAGGCTTTGTCTATTTTCCTCCAACCCCTGCTCCCTTCCCCATGTAGAGGAGAATCTGGCACATAGTGCTCAAAAGTATTTATTGAATAGGATTATACAAACCTGAATTAGGGAAGTATTAGAGAAAACAGAGGTCAATAGCAAAAAAAATTGAAAAGAAAATTTAGGTCTTGGGGATTGGGACCCTGGAGAGATTGTTGTGCTACTACTAATTGACAAAGAGACTTACAGAAGGAGGAGGAGATTTAGGGAGGCAGAGGGGTAGATACACCTTGGGACATGCTGCAATTGAAATACTATAGTCACTCAGGTCACTCTCCATCAGGCAGCTAAATAGTCTAAAAGGGGAAAGGCCTACATTATAGAACTGAAATATTACTTTGGAGATATTACCCCTCTTGTTCTTCACAGCACAGTGGTCTAGAACATATTGAAGGTTCACATGTTAGAAGTACTAAAATAAAGACTAGAAATGCAGGACTCTGTGTTCTATGGTGACAAGTGTCATGGAAATATGCCTGATAGACTCAGGTGTCTTATCCAGTTAATTTGTTTTTCATTCCATAATTAATTTGTTATCACAGAAGATGATGTTTTTCTCCTTCAGAGGACAATAATAGCATACATAATATTACAAAGTTTTATCTTTGTTCTTTTCTTATTTTAACATTTAATCGTTTTACAAGTTCATATATGCCAAACCCACGATTAATATTATACTGAAAGAGGAAAAGCTAAGAACTTTTTTCCTCTAAGATCAGAAACAAGACAAGGATGCCCACTTACACTACTCCTGCTTAACATAGTACTGCAATTCCCAGCCACAGCAGTTAGCCAAGAGAAACAAATAAATAAATAAAAGGCATTTAAATTGGAAAGAAGGAAGTCAAATTGTCCCTGTTTCCAGAAGACACGGAAAACAGACACATAGACCATGGAACAGAGTAGAGAGTTCAGAAATAAATTCACACACCTACAGTCAATTGATTTTCCAAGAACTCACAATGGGGAAAGGATAGTCCTCAACAAGTGGTTCTGGAAAAATTGGACAGCCACATGCAGAAAAATGAGACAAGAACCCTACCTCTCACCATACACAAAAGTCAACTCTAACGTGTTCAATTCTTAAATGTAAAACCAAACACTTTTGGTTTGTGAAAAGCGTTTACACAGCAAAGGAAACAACAAAGTGAAGATACAATCTACAGAATGAGAAAATATTTGCAAACTGTACATCTGGCAAAAGAATACTATCTATAATATATTAAAAACTTAACAACAGTAAAACAAATAACTTGGTTAAAAATGGGCAAAAGACCTTAATAGATATTTCTCAAAATAAGACATACAGATGGCTGATAGGTACATGAAAAAATGCTCAATATCATTAATCATCAGGGAAATGCAAATCAAAGCCACAATGAGATACCACGTCACTTCAGTTAAAATAACTACTTTCAAAAAGACAAAAGAAAACAAATATTTTTGAGGCTATGGATAAAGGAGAACACATACACACTATTGGTAAGATTATAGATTAATCAGTCTTTATGGAAAACAGTGTGGAGATGCCTCAAAAAATTAAAAGTAAAACTACCATATGAACCAGCAACTATCTATTATATGTACATCCAAAGGAAATGAAGTTGGTACATTGAAAAGATAGCTGCCCTCCATTATTCACAATAGTCAAGACATGGAATCAACCTGTGTCCAACATCAGACGAATGAATTTTAAGATGTTGTGTGCATACACAATGGAAGACTATTCCACTATAAAAAGAATGGAATGCTGCCATTTGTGAAAACATGAATGAATCCGAAGGATATCATGCTAAGTAAAGTAAGTCAGGGACAGAAAGACAAATGCCATATGGTTTCACTCATATGTGGAATTGTTTTAAAAATGAGTTGATATTACAGAAGCAAGAGTAGAACAGCAGTTACAGAGACTGCAGAGGGAAGGGGGCAGGCGAGGATGGAAAAAGGTTGGTCACTGGGAATAAAGTTAATATAGGAAAAATAAATTCTGGTGTTTTATTGAAAGGTATGCCGGCACTAGTTAACAGTAGGTCACTGTATATTATAAAATCACTAGAATAGAGGCCTTTGAATGTTCTCACCACTAAGAAATGATAAATATATGAGGTAATGGACATGCTGAATACCCTGATCGATATGCACATACAACATATATGTATCAAAACATCAAATTGTACTCCATAAATATGTACAATTACAACATGACAATAAAAAGTTGCGAAGGCAAAACTTAAGAAGAAATTCAAAAAATAAAAAAATTGATCTCAATAGTAATCGATACAATTGCAATTACAAGAAGGAAGTAGACCGGCAAAAACAATTTTAAGTGTTTTCATTAGAGTATGTGAAAACGAATTCTGTGCATGGCTGATGGAAGTGTGAATTAGTTTAAGAATAATAATATATCTAGAGCTGATTTGGTAACACATAGCAAAACCATAAAAATGTTCATAGCTTCAACCCAACAATTACACTCCTATGAATTTACACTAAAGACATATGTGATGAGTAAAGATTTCGTTCAGTAAAGATTTAGTGAATATCTGGCATCACATCACAAATTTATCACAAGTGCTAACTAAATTAAATCACAAATACTAAACAACTAAAGTTTCCAGTATTGAGGATTTGTTACAATTTTAAAGCATATGAAAAAGTAGACTTTTTGTACCTAATAAAGTTATATTGAAGAAGAAGATTAAAAATATTCATGACATATCACTCCTATAATTTGAATGTGTCCCTCAAAAACCATGTGTTAGAAACTTAATCTCTTGTGTGACAATGTGGGGAGGTATGGCCTAGTGAGAGGTGTTTAAATCATGAGGGCTCCATTCTCATTAATGGATTAATGCCAATTATAAAAGAGTTTGAGACTGTGAGTTTGAACCCTTGTTCTCTCTTGCCATGTGATGCCTTCTGCCATGTTATGATGCAACAAGAAGGCCCTCACCAGATGCCAGTGTCATACTCTTAGACTTCTTAGCTTCAGTACCCCAGTACAGGGAGCCAAATACATTTCTGTTCATTATAAAATACCCAGTCTGTGGTATTCTACGACAGAAATCAAACTAAGATAACCACTAATTGAAAGAAGTAGGCTACAAAACAGTATTATTTCAGTTTTACAAGTAAAAAGGTATATATTTATGAATTTGTATATAGAAAGATAAATACAATAAAACGATAGCCATGGTTATCTCTACTTGGTGAAATTATAAAGGAATTTTAATTTTTCTTTTCATGAGCTTATATTTTCTAAATTTTCTATAATAAACATGCAGTGCTTTATAATTTTAAAATATTATGTTAAACTAATAATAACTAATATGTATACTACCCCACCATCCACTATCTGATTTATGGCAAATTCTCCAACACGTTTGTCTCCTATAAAAGGAAAATAATGCCACCCAAACTATGGCATTGTTGTGTCCTAAATGAAGTGGGAGTACACTAAACCCAGTCTGTCTTATCGTAGGCACTTGTAAATGGGTAGATTCTGACTTCCAGCTTCTGTGCTGAATAGCTTTTAGCCATTCAGAAGAGTTCATCTGTTAACCTAAAATACAGTGGAAATATTTTATTAAAATATTTGTGAACAGACCTAATATCATTCATTAACAACATATTATTCCAGTCATTTATCCTGTATTTTAAATTTTGAAGGCTTGAATAGGGTCTATCCAGTTTACAAATGGCTTTTGTTCTAACTACATTTCCAAGTGACACATTAGATAAATAATGGTTTATACTACTAAACTTAAAATGCCTTTTTAATCTATAAAATACTGGAAATGTGTGCAATGTTTGTAATAGGACAAAATGGCTTTGAACTAGTAATTAAACAAGAATAACGCAATAACAGATATTGATCTGGACACATGGGGCTTGAAAGAAGCAGTTTAATTAGGGATAAAAGGTAAATGGAGCCGGGCTCGGTGGCTCAGCCTGTAATCCCGCGTCTTGGGAAGCTGAGGTGAGTGGATTGCCTGAGCCCGCGGGCTCGAGACCCGCCTGGGCAACTTGGCGAGACCTCATCTCTACAATAAATCAAAAATTAGCCGGGTGTGGTAGCTCGCACCTGTAGTTCAGCTACTTGCAAGGCTGAGGCGGAAGGATCGCCGGAGCCCAGCAGGTCGAGGCTGCGGTGGCCAGGGGCGGCCACTGCACTCCAGTCTGGGCGACGGAGTGAGACTCCGACTCAAAAAAAAAAGAAAAAGAAAGGTAAATGGAGACTTTTGCAAATGATCTAACGGGAGGTCTCAGAGTAAGATAGGCCAAGCACAAAGAGCCAATACAGATTTGAAGTCTGCTAAAAATGAACAAAGCAAAACTCTGACCACCTCAGCTAAGCAGGTCCACAAACAAGGCAAAAGATGTATACCTTAAGGATACAAGTAAGCGAGGAGATAGCTTCCCAAATCCTTTCTGGTTCTTTCTGGAGGCTAGCCTCAGATTTGGCGATTCCCATGGTGCACATAGGATAACGATACCAGAACAGGAGCAAAGAAACCACAAGCTCCCTCTCTGTCTTCTGTGCCCGCAGGCTGGGGTTGAGCTATAGCAGCCCTAGGGGGTCGCCCTACTGCCCTTTAAGGGCATATCATGTCATATCACAGCCTGTCACATGGGGGCGTGTAAAAAGAGAGTGATGGCTCACGCCTGTAATCCTAGCACTTTGGGAGGTCAAGGTTGGAGGGTCGCTGGAACCCAGGAGTTCAAGACCAGCCTGGGCAACTTAGTGAGGCCTCCTCTCCACAAAAAAATTAGCTGGGTGTGATGGTGTGCATCTGTAGTCCAAGCTACTCAGTAGGCTGAGGTGAAAGAATCACCTGAGCCCAGGAGGTCGAGGCTGTGGTGAGCTGTGTTACTGTAATCCAGCCTGGGCCACAGAATGAGACTCCACATAAAAAAACAAAAAAAAAAACCCTGGGCGGTTTTTTTTGTGTTTGTTTGTTTTTTTTTTTTTTTTTTAACATAGATCTATCAATCACTAGCTTAATTTTATTCTTATTAATCAAAATAAAAGCCATGCTTTTGCTTAAAATGGAATAAAAATGTTCCTGCTGGAGCATTTCTAACTCGAGTTTGCCTTCCATTGAATTAATTGAAGTATGCATGATAAAAGAAGGAAAAGTTACAATAGCATGTGGACTCAAGCATCTGAGAGGGAATAAAGATGACCAGGGAATACGGCAGGTAAAGCTAAACCAGACAGAAATAGGAGAGCATTCAGTCTGTCAGGTTTACAGGCTGGTATGTATCAGACCTCTATCCTTCAAATACTCCATCAATGACTTATTTAGTAGGATCTTGGAGAAACTGCTTTTATACATGTAAACAACTGTATGTACAAAATAAGACCCTTATTAATTTGCCGGCATGTTGGTGTGTGCCTGTAATCCCAGCTATTCGGGAGGCTGAGGAGGAAGGATTGCCAGTCCCAAGGAGGTCAAGGCTACAGCGAGCTGTGATCATGCCATTACTCCAGCCTGGGCAACAGAGTAAGACCTTGACTCAAAAAATAAAAATAAAAAATAAAAATAAGACCCGTATTGCATGTGCTGAAAGACATAAATGCAAGACATTTAGAACTGTATTTCCTGCTTCAGCGAGATGATAATTACTCATTGAGGGGTGATGTCACTTCATCTACAATACCTTGCCCCAAATATTTTTCTAAAAATTTGTTGTGTGTATTTTCTGAGAGTTTCATGGCGGCAAAATGCTTCCTCGCTTTCTTCAGTTCTTAGAGCCCCAGAATTTTCCAAACCATCTGCCTCTTAATCTAACTCTTTAAAATCCAACATACCTAAGTTTCAGTTTGGGCTCTGCTTCTTTCCAAGTGGGGAAAATTCCTTTGCATTCCTGAACCTCAGCGCTCATATAAAAGGGAGGCAATACCAGTGCCCACCTATTTGGTCTGTTGAAAGAAGAATGTATAACGAGTATGTAAAGTGCTCAGCATAGTGCTAGGCATCTGCCGTGGCCCGGGAGATAGAGCCATATCCCCAAGTCAGTATGAACGTTGTGCAGGTGCAGCGTGCTGTTTTCCATGCCCACATAGAAATGAGTGCCAGTCAGAGATTTATGCCTCACCCAGTGTCCACTAAGCTGTTATAAGAATTCAGTCATGATCTGGAGTCAAGAAAAGAAAGTTTCCTGCAATACTGAACTATTGGTAGGCCTACCATTTTAGGCCTATCGGTGACGGTAGAATTTATGTTTGAATAGAGAAGTTCATGGAAGTACATTTTTTAATGCATCCAGGTTGACAGTAAATTGGAGTTCACATTTTTAATCTCACCTCCTGCCCCCTTTCTTCTGATTCACTGACCATACTAATCTTTTTCAGGTCACTGAGTGTTTTGAACACTTTCTACCACAAAACCTTCAAACACAACATTTTCTCCACATTTCCTATAGATGCAGAAAGCCAAAACTTAGCTGGGGACATCTCAGCTTCCTACTTCTGCAATTTTTCCCATAAATCTTGCTTCAATGAGTGATGCTTACCGACTGTTTTATAAACACTAAAACTTAGCATAAAATTTCTTATGCAAACGCATCAAACAAATAGGGAAAGTATTTGATGACACAAAGAAATAGTGACATTAAGGAAGTTGATCTGTTTGTGGTCAGGCATCAAATTTCTTTAAACTTTTTCTGGGGAATGTTTTTCTCTCGGCTCAGTCTCACCTTTCAAATATGTCAGAGGAATAATATTGACTTTGTGTTTTGTCAAGGCACAGAAAACTGATATGGAAGGCTCTTCTTAAATTTACTATCAAAATACAAAGTGGTTATCGTGACTAAACATGCAGGGTGTTTCTGTGCATTGGTTGGTATTGGTTGGTTGCTCACTCGATTACACATGGAGCTTTAGACTTTAAATGTTTAAAAGTAAACATGAGTAACTTTCTTCCACTTTTTCTTGTCACTAGCTTCTACTGTACTGGGTGGGTACACTCCAGAAAAGTTAAGTGAATGTAGAGCTATAGAAGTAAGAATTGCCTTCAATTCAACCAATACACCCGTACATGCTGACATTTCTGTCCATGTGCATGAAGTTTCTGGAAAAACGATAGCAACAAAAACACAATATATGTTGGCCTTGGGCTCTGTTCACAGAAAGATCTCAGAAACAGTTCAGGCATTGCTCTCACTCACCCAACACTTTGTCATCTGCATACATCAGGCGTTTTATCAGCAAGCACTACTCACCATCTACTGCATGACAGGGCACGTGTTCCACATTTGTTGTGATTAACAGGGCCCTTTGTGAGCCAGCTACTTCTCCCGTCTCCTCGGCCAACCAATTCCCACCAGGAACCCCAAGCTATGCTCATGCTATGTCCCAACTCTGCATGTTCTATTCCCACTGGAAAGCCCAGGAAGTTAGCCCCGTAGCACCTGTACCTTCCTCTCGTGGACCACTCACCACCTGGGACTGGACTCACTTGTCTTAAGTCCATCCACCACCACAGGCTGAGTCTAAGCAGCCCTTCACTGCTTACCACATCCCAGTGCTGTGCCATACCCCCTCAGAGACTCAACAGGTATTTGTTACGTATGAGTGGATTGTGATCGATCTTTGAGATGAATTTTAAAATAGGGTATTTGGAAGTCTTGGATCCTAATCAATTAATACTTTACAATCTACTCGCTAGTAGTATGAACCTAGGGGCTCTCCTAACTAGAAGTACTTTAGAAAGTAGCTGGTCCACACTGACCCTCAGGGCACAAATCCCCTCCGTAGCAAACCCGCCATTCCCACAAAAACAACTGTGATTTGGAAAGCTCACCTGCAGTGACTGTAGGGTGTCAGTTTGCAGATAGCATCCACCTCACTAGATTCAAAGATTCAAACCTTAGAATGTTTATGCCTGAGGAGCCTGCCAAGTCTTCTGCTCCAAACCCTTCATTTTGCAGATGAAATCGCAAACCAGAAAGGTTACATGAGCCCAGTGTGTGAGTGATAGAGCATTACAGAAAACAAGGCTCTTTGGCTCCTAGCCTAATGCTACTTTATTTCACACAAATGTCTCTAGCATTTTGTTATATTCGTGAAAATTTCACAGATGACAGATCGGGGCCATTATCTGTGAATTATACTCTCACTCTACCCAGTGGAAGGAGAGTTCTCAATCTTGTCCCTGATTCCAGCTTCCGGTTCTACCTCTTGGACTTGGGCTGATGAAGGAGATTGGTGAAGAGGTGTCGAGAGTCACATTTTAACACCATCAACCAAGGGACAACAACCTCTATCCAGCCTGAGGTAGCTACAGGATTATACCCACCTCCCTGAAGTGAAAACCGCTGGCCATTCCAATGTCAGTCAGTCATGCATGCACAGGCCCTGCAGCCTCTGAATGAAGAATTATCCTGATCCCTCTGGAACAAACCTCGCCCCCTTAGGTGTTATGACAATGCCACAAGACTTCCAAGACAGGAGGGAGGAGGGCCAGGAGCTGGAAGATGAGTCAGCAGAATAAAATGTTTACTTAGCATGGAAACTCCATCAGACCTAGGAAGAAGGTGGGGCGAAACAAAAATTTCACGTCTTCCCATAAAATCATAGTCCCTCTTGAAAAGGTCACTCTCTCCTCTCAACTCTCCACTTCGGTTCCCAGAATCCACAGTCACTTCCAATACAGCTTCCTAAAGAAAGATTGTGGCACCCTCTCTGTGCTAAAACTTGACAGAGAGTTAAATCGGTCAACCCAGTAGTTGCCCCATGGGCATGCTGTAAACAACAGGTAAATAACAAAGACCCAAAAGGTACAAATACAGGAATGCATACCAAGGTTGATCATAACTTACATTAGTAAATAGGTGAATCTTAACCTAGGAGCTGTTTCCCTATTCCAGATCAACAAGAAGCTGAAGCTTCCTCCCTCTTATCAATCTGCAGAGGATTGAATTCAGGGCAGAAAATCCAAACATTCAGAACAGCCGGGCATGGTGGCTCGCCCCTGTAATCCCAGCACTTTGGGAGGCTGAGGCAAGAGGATTGCCTGAGGACAGGGGTTCGAGACCAGCCTAGGCAACTTGGCGAGACTTCGTCTCTACAATAAATCAAAATATTAGCCGGTGCGGCAGTGCACACCTGTGGTTCCAGCTACTTGGAAGGCTGAGATGGAAGGATCACCTGAACCCAGTAGGTCGAGGCTGCGGTGGCCATGAGGGTGCCAATGCGTGACAGAATGAGACTCGGACTAAAAAAAAAAAATTCAGAGCAGAAATACAGTAGTCAAAGGTTATGTTTGTTTAATGCGGATACAATATGTTCTAGGAAAGGTTTATTCCTCCTTGTCATAGGGGTTACAAATGAGAAATTGACTAAGCCCAACAAGTCAAACTTTGGGTTAGAACTTTTAAAGCATTAGTTTTAAACTCCCCTTCAATGTAACTTTCTTTAACACTGTTTTCTCTCATAACACCAATATTACTTCTTGATACATAATTGTCTATATAACTCCCCTTTCTCAACTGTATTAAAGGAGAAGAACTTATCTTTTCACCTTTGCATAACCACTACCTAATACGATGCCTGGAAGACTGCAAAAGCTTAATAAATAAACGTTGCATGATTATGCTTACCTAGGCTTCTAGAAGTTACTGTATAAATGGCTTAGAGGCTTTAATTACTAACAAGTTTTGCATCTCATCCTATTTAGATTTAAATCAAAATACTGAACAGAATCATACTCTCATGAACTGATTACCACTCATGAAAATAGAGGTATCAATTTAAACTTCCCTGCTTATGGCAGACAAAATAATGCCCTCCCAAAAGATGTTCACACCCTAATCCCTTGAACCTGTAAACATATGGCCTTACATAGCAAAAAAGACTTTGCAGATGTGATGAAGTTAAAGACCTTGTGATGGAGAGATTATCCTGGATTAACTGGGTGGGCCTTATTTTATCCTATCACTCCTTAAACACAGAAAATATTTCCTGGCTGCGGTAATAGGGTGAAACCATGGATCTGGCTGTGATCATGGCGTGTTATGACTGCTGGATTTGAAGATGGAGATAGAAACCCACGAGCCAAGGAATATGGGTGTCTTCTATAAGCTGGAAAAGATCAGAAAACAGATCCTCCCCTAGGAAAGACAGCCTGAATGACACTTTTCTTTTCGCTCCACGGGACTCTTGTTGGACTTCTGATCTACAGAAATGAAAAACAATAAATTTGGCCAGGCACAGTGGCTCAGGCCTGTAGCAAGCAATTTGGGAGACTGAGGCAGGAGGATCGTTTGAAGCCAGGAGTTCAAGACCAACCTGGACAGCATAACAAGACCCCATCTCTACAAAAAAATTAATTAATTAAAGTAGTATTAAAATAAATGTGTGTTGTTTTAAGCCAAAATAGAGACAATAAATGCTTGCCTAAGAGGACTCCTGTGAGGGTGAAACGCAGTGAGGAATGCAGAACGCTTAATTCAGTGCCTGAAACCTCAGAAGTAAGGAGAGCTCTCTCAATCCCGCAGTCAGCCTCCCCTCTGCCCCAGTGGGGTGAAAACCATTCTTTCTGAGGCTGCCTGTTTCCTAGAGAGGTTTCCTCCATTCTCATGTGCATGGCGGGGCAAGATTGTTGGGTCTTATGGATTCCTCGAGAAGCAGTAGTGGACTTCCCAGCAGACCAAGGCATCTCCCAGTTACCACAGTCCCCAACTACCTGCACTGAGGAAGAGAAGGTCACCCCCAAGTGTCACAGCAACCCTGCTGTCGCCGGCAGCTTTGCCTTCCTGGTCTGAAATGATGCACTGGAGAGTGAAACCACACCAAAACAAGGTTTCCAAAGACTACATACTCTCAGGCACAGTGAAGCCATATGGCCTGCCTTGTCGCCTCGCTTAGAAACAGCCATTTTCAAATCTAAAGTTTCAATTAATAAAATCCAAACTGTTACCAAGTTCCCACAACGGAGACGCCTACTGTAGATTTTAGTGGCGCTGCAGTCCTCGTATCTGCGATGAGCTTAGAGTGCCGCCTAGTGGGAACCCTGAGTGGCAGCACCTGATCGCGTTCTGAGGGAAAAACTCCGAAGGGCGATGTCAGGAATGTTACAAATTGAAAATCCCAAGGTCCTGGTAATGGGCTGCTGTTTTATGGGCTTGCTTGACCTACATGAGATATATCCCAAGGAGATTTATCTTGAGTGACTACCTCTTCTAAGAAAGTGTGCTAGCTGAATCAGTGTATTCATCTTATCTAGGACTCCAGTAGCCTAAATGGGAGCATATTTCACTTACTGTGGAACACTTGGGTGAATTGTTCCCTTTACCTTCATAAGATACGAACATGAAATTGACCCTTGCCTTAGTTACTTTTATATTCAAAATGCTGAAAGTTATTAATTATTTTGAATTCTAATAAGGCTTCAATACATTCATTTCTATTATTTTGCCTGTTTTTCACTAAGATGCCAGCTACACAAACTTGAAGTAAATATATCTGTTCCTAATAGGTTTTAACAGACTCACTTCCTGCATTACCCTTTTCATTTCATTGTCTCACTTTTTTTTTTTTTTTTTTTTGAATCAGGGGATCACTCTGTCACCTAGGCTGGAGTGGGGTGGCACGACCATGGCTCACCACAGCCTCAATCTTCTGGGCTCAGGAGGTCCTTCCGCCAAGGAAGGTTTTTCATTTGTTTGTTTTATAAAGGCAAGGTCTCACTATGGTGCCCAGGTTGGTCTCCAACTTCTGGACTCAAGCAATCCTCCTGCCCATGCCTCCCAAAGTGCTGGAATTACAGACATGAGCCACTGTGCCCAACCTTCTTTATTTCCTTATGAAGACTTTTCTAGCTCTATGTGTATTACTTTGGCTAGATTCTGAAAGTGTTGTATTTGGTAACTTGTCATCATCTTATTTTGAAAAAATAAAATTCCCCCTGTTTACTCCAGATCTTCCTTTTAGATGAAGAATTTGATATTCTAAGAGTAGCTTTGTTTAAAGAATTTTAAAGATAGAAACCTGTTACTTGACTAGCTGACATTTTTTTCATATTGTCAAATCGCACTATAGAAACAAGAAAACTTCCTGGACTTTCTACTCTTTACCCAATTTCTCTTTCTCGGCTAAAATTTTCACTAACTAGATGTTGTTAGCCAGCCCTCTTATAGTCCATTTTCTTCTGTCTACAGAAGTAATCCGCTGGTTCCATACTCTGGCTCTTCTTCAAGCTATCATCCGTGCTCCAGTCGTATCAGAATCAACTGGCACAAAACATGTCAACTTTGATGTTCAGAACCAAAATGATCTTCTTCCTCCCACCTATGTCTGCTCCTCCTAATATCCTTCGCCTCCTAGAGGATGGCATCACCATCTGCTGAGCCACCCAAACCAGAAATTAGGAAATATCTATAACTCTGCCCTCCCCTTGGGCCTCCTCTAAACCCACTGCCTCCCTGTGTTCACCCTTTTGTCATTTTTTTGGCCATGATGACTACTACAGCCTCTCAGTGGTCCTCCCTGTATTCAGTTTTCCTCTCTCCAGTCTATTCCCTACTTTTGTGATAGATTGAACTTTGTAAATGTATCACGATTTCAAGATCCTTCACTGATTCTCCAACACCTTCAGCATAGATCCAAACCTCTACATGAGGATAGTCAAGACCTTCACCATCTGGCTCCTTGCTCCTTCCAGCCTCATCTCTCCCCAGTAGCGACTGCACACCCAGTGTTCCAGCCATCCCAGACACCAGCATTCCCTTTCACGCCTCCCTGACTCAGCTACTGCTCACCACTTCCTCAGGCTGGTTCCTTCAGCCCACAACTCAGGCAACAGGCCATCCTGGACGTCAGCCTAAGGCATCCAAGAACTGCTGGCACACCTGCCCTTTGCACTGTGTGTCTTCCCCTTTTCCAGCTAGACTGCTTGAGGGCAGGAACTGTTGTTTATTTCTGAAAACCTAATGTCCTGCATAGTGATGGCTATATTTGATGGAGAACAATGATAACAGAGAACACTTTGTGACTTCTTACTATGTGCCAGGCACTACAAAGGTTTACATGTATTGTCATATTTAATCCTCTTATTGAACCTATGAAGATTTTTTTAATACTTGTTTTACAAATGAAGAAAATAAAGACCAACAAAATCAACAAAGGGTCAACAATGCCAAATTATCTGAGGTCACTGTGGTGGAAGCTGTAATGTTTCTTCCAAATTCCCTTTCCAGAAAGACTCACTGCCTCATCTGTGTGGACTCTTGTCTGTGGCACATCTCACTCAAGTCTATGCCCTATTTTCAGGGGAACCACACTCAACGGCTGATCCTCAAAAGAAATCACCTTAACTGGGATGTCACATCAGAGCATCCTCTGGGGTCAGCTCAGAGGCCTCTTTTGAGAATCAACCAACCTTCCTTCCTTCCTTCCTTCCACCTTTCTTTCTTCTTTCTTTCTTTTCTTTCTTTTTCTTTTTTTTTAAATAGGGTCTTACTGGATCACCGAGGCTGGAGTGCAGTGGTTCGATCATAGCTCACTGCAGCCTTGAACTTATGGGCTCAAACAATCCTCCTGCCTTACTCTACTAAGTTGCCAGGAGTATAAGTATGTACCACCATGCCCAGCTAAATTTTTTTTTTTTTTTTTTTGTAGAGATGAAGTCTCACTATGTTGCCCAGGCTGGTCTGGAACTCCTGGACTCAAGCAATCCTCCTGCCTTAGCCTCCCAAGTTGCTGGGATTACAGGGCATGAGCCACAGCACCTTTCTTTAAAGGGTGTGATGCCAAAAACACTCCTTAATAACTCTATTAGAGTCTACTCTTCATCTTAGACACTGCCTCTCAGGGAATCCTGCAAGAGTCAAACAGCTAGTAAATGATAGTCCCACCACCTGGACCAGTAGCTGGGCTCTTCGCCTACCAGACTATGCCACCTCCTGCAACTAACAAGCCTTGCTTACCTCTGTAACCCTGATACTAAGCATAGATGCTCAACAAATATTTGTCAACTTGCTATTTTTGTAGTTCAGTTTAATTAGTTGATGACATATGTTTATGGTTTTTATCTTCAAGAACCTCACAATTTGTCTGTTGTCATGAAGGGGCAGGGAAATTATATCCTAATGTTCATGGTTTTAAGATCAAGTCAATAAATGGTAAGTTTAAGCAATACACAAACATTATCTAAGTTTAGGCTTTGTTTTATTAATATTTTCAGAAAACTAAAATTTTAACAATGATATTTCTTCTCCTTAAACATGAGTCTGATCCACATTTTATTTATGCTATTTTCTTAAATAACTTTAAAGCCTTTCAAAAGCAAACCACTTTGAGAGAAGAGAGAGAGCTCACGAGTGCATAATGACCCTAGTCCTTCTAAGGTTGGCCTCCTGGACTTTACAATCTGTACTGGTGACTTCAAGCACTGCAGTCATCTGAAGCCTCTGGCTATGGCAGAGTGCTCTGAATCTTGGCAAACATTTCTTCAGGAAAGACATCAGAGTGAAAACAATTCAATTCTTTTAAACCTTAGTTTTAAAATATAATCTTGACCTCTTCAATCTTGGTTAAGAATTAAGCTACAGAAGGGCTAACTTTTCAAAGAGGCACTGAGGGGTACATTTTTTACCAGCATCTGAATTATTATTGGCATAGTTTTTTGGTTGGTGTTTGCTTTCTGCCTTGCAAAACTGAGGAATGGTCTTTTAAAAACTGTCAGAAAACTTAATTCGTTAATTAAAATGTTAAAAGCCCTGTCAGTCTGGCTCAGTTTTCCAGCAGATTATTGTACAATTTTAAAATTATGTGGTTTTGCATCGCCAAATTAAAAATAACCTTTTAGGAGAAATGCAAGTAGAGAGAGTAAAGTCTAAATTCAGACTGTGAGGCCTCACTCTTTTCAAATTCCACATCCCTGCCATGCTGTCCCTACTGGCTTTCTGTTGCCCTCTACAGCCCAAGAAAGGTAAAAAAAAAAAAAAAAAAGTTCTTCCTTAGGTTCCATTGCTCTGGAACTCTTTCCTTAAGGATTTTATGCCTGTGTCATTTTGTGAGGGAAGCACTTGTAACAATAGAGATGTAGGGAAGAGGTTAAGGATGTAGGTATTAGAACCAAGGAGTCTTGAATTCAAATCCTTAACTGTAATTTAGCAATTGTGTGGCCCCAGGAAGTTGCTTGATCTCTTTCGGCCACTTTTAACTGTACTCATAATGACTACTTATATTGACTTATTAATATTAATATCTACTATACTAGATAATTGGCATATAGATACTCAGTTGGCACATAGCACATTACAGATGACGATAGCTTTTATTTAAAGTGCCTCTTTTGCATTGAGAATAGACAAGTACAGGAAGAAAACATTTATTAAGCATTAACTATGTGCCAGGTACTTTGCTGTTTTTACATAAATATTTCTATTTAATTCTCATAACAATCCAATGAGATTGGCAATAATATCCCTACTATGTCATTAAAGAATTGAAGCCTCAGCCGGGTTCGGTGGCTCAGCCTGTAATCCCGTGCCTTTGGGAGGCTGAGGTGAGTGGATTGCCTGAGTCCGCGGGTTCGAGACCCACCTGGGCAAGCAAGACCTCATCTCTACAATAAATCAAAAAATTAGCCGGGCGTGGTAGCACGCGCCTGTAGTT
>CAUYQG010011100.1:0-23412 GCA_963574415.1 Tarsius wallacei
TGGGCAACTTGGCGAGACCTCATCTCTACAATAAATCAAAAAATTAGCAGGGCGTGGTAGCGCGCGCCTGTAGTTCCAGCTACTTGGAAGGCTGAGGCGGAAGGATCGCCGGAGCCCAGCAGGCGAGGCTGCGGTGGCCGGGAGCGGCCACTGCACTATAGTCTGGGTGACAGAGTGAGACTCCAACTCAAAAAAAAAAAAACTTTAATATTGGCAATGCATTAATTTCTTTCTCTAAGTTTATGCTTGTGGTACTCTCTCACTTCAGGATAATTGTCCTTTTGTGATGCGAGTTTTTTCCATTACTTCAAGTTGAAATGGCACATTTGTAACTATGTTTTGTCATTTCAGAGTACATCTACTTATTCTCTTTAGAAGATTAGTTTCTTCTGGCATATTATTTATTCATTTTATGTTCTTATAAGTTATAGCTGCTTGTAGAAGGTAAAGCTGGTTATAATCTGTTTCTATTAAAATATTCCCCCAAAATTTAACATGAGATAGTCCTGCAATTCCTGGTGCTAATCTAAGCCAATAACTATAATAATGGAGTTATTTATGTATCTACTCAGAATTATGAATACATCCAGGAGCCATATCTTACCACAAAATTCTTATTTGCTTATCTGAGGAAACAGAAATATATATTCCATTTATAGTTTGTGTTAACCTTTAATCAATGCCCTTGGGAACTTTCTATAGCAAGGGAATCCATTCAGTATGCAGCCCTAGAAAAGGCACCTTTGATAGGAAGGCAGATATGGAGACACTGAAGTGTTCATCTTAATAGTTAACCAAATCATATTTTGCTTCTTTTGATTTTGCCCAGTGAATGTTATTCACATAGTAAATTCTTTGCTATCCAAGTAGACATCAGGTGTTTTGTTCTAACTTATATTGTGGTCAATATAGATATAAAAAACATAGGTTTTCTATAATCAGACAACTGAATCATTGTTCATGATACAGATATTCCTAGAAATAAATCCAAATCCAAAAAATATTCCATGCTCATGGATTGGAAGAATCAACATGGTTAAGATGTCCATTTCACCTAAGACAATTTACAGATTTAACACAATACCCATCAATTACCAGCAACATTCTTCTCAGACGTAGAAACAACAATTCAGGAATTCATATGGAAAATTAAACGACCACAAATAGACAAAACAATCCTCAGCAAAAAAAAAAGCAGAAGGTATTACACTCTTAGACTTCAAACTTTATTATAAAGCTACAATAATCCAAACAACCTGGTATTGGTACAAGAACAGGCATATAGACCAATGGAATAGAACTGAGATTCCAGGAGCAAAACCTCAATTTCTCAACCAACTCATCTTCGACAAAGCTTCCACCACCTACCACTGGGGAGACGAGAACCTATTCAGTAAATGCTGCTAGGAAAACTGGCTGACCACATGCAGAAGATTGAAACAGGACCCTTACCTATCCCCATACAAAAAGTTAACTCTAAATGGATCAGAGACCTAAACATAAAACCTCAAACTATAAGAACCTTAAAAAATGCAGGAGACACCCTTATGGAAGTTGGAACTGGCAACCAATTCCTGAGCAAAACTCAAAATACCCAGGCCATAAGAGATAAGATGGAAAAATGGGACCTCATCAAACTGACAAGTTTCTGCAAAACCAAAGAAACCATCAAGAGAGCAGGGAGACAGCCCACAGACTGGGAAAAAATATTTGCTAGCTCCATGTCTGACAAAGGCCTAACATCCAGGATCTACAAAGAACTCAAATGTGCTGAAAAGAAAAAAAACAAACAGTCCCATTACAAAGTAGGCAAAAGACATGAATAGACAGTTCTCGAAAGAAGACATACAAGCAGCCAACAGATACATGAAAAAATGTTCAGCCTCACTAGTCATCAAGGAGATGCAAATTAAAACCACACTGAGATACCACCTAACTTCAGTCAGAATGACCATCATCAATAAGTCAAAAAATAACAGATGCCAGAGAGGATGTGGTGAAAAAGTCAATAGTTTTTGTTTGTCACACCTAGGGAAAGTGGCTAGACACACACACACACACACAAACACACACACACACAGTTGATTGGATAATCCTAATGTCTAAGGGCAAGAACAAGGAAGCAACTGTGTAGAAAAACAATAATGAGAGCTATTACTTGCTGTTCATGTACCCTGTTCCTGAGACAGTGATAGGTGATTAATATACATTACTGCATATCTTTAAAAAGCTGTGAAATTTATGTGGCATGACCATTTCAGAAATGAGGAAACTGAGGCTCAGAGGCAATTTTTAAAATTTGCTTTAAGATAACTAACAAGTGAAAGAGTTAACAAATATACATATATATTGTGTCTACTTAAAATCTGTGTTTGTCAGACAATAAACAAGTTACCTAAGCTTTTTGTTAACATATTGCCAGTATAAGATTAAGGGAGAACCCAGAAGTAACCTGGGAGACAAAAACAATAAAAGGACAATAAAAGAAAAAAATATCTATCACCCAAGTCTGTTAGACTTTGGTTTTCGGATTTGCCTTTAGTGGCTTCAACAGAAAGATGCAAAATCCTAAAATACTAATCCAAATAAAAATATACTTCTGCCCAATACAATCATTTTAAATGTTTCACTCACTTCACATACAATATAATTTCTTAAAAAGTAACATATGACTGACTTGCAATCCTTCATAAAATCTATTAAGGTATATGTTAATTCACTATATAATAATTCATCTGCAAACCTGTAACAATATGGTGGTCAATACTAGTTTTCAAATGGCCATGGTTTCCATATAATCCACAGAACGTCCAAAAACTACCACTGTAGCAATACCACTGACAATCCTCACAGTAAATCTTCTACTGAATTTGCATCATCTTATAAACTAGAGGTCCAGCTTTTGTTGTCTATATTTCACTAAGTCATCAATATCAATTTGACTATTTTGACTAGCAACATGAGGTCATGTGCATACATAATTGAATCCTACATATAATATTACATTAGATGGCTATCGTTGCTATATTTTAACACTATGCTCCTTCAAGATTAAAATCACGCAGACTTGCTTTTCCTCCAAGGAATTTAGTGCCAGAAAACAGTCATGGTACAAGCATTTTATGCAAGCTATTTTCATAATGAGTACAAGCTTTGCATGAAATGAGAATGCAATACACAACTCAAGTATTTTACTAAGAAAGAGTTCATTAAGGTGATACACCTCACTTCCAGGAAAACCTGAGCACCTCACACCGTCCAAATGTCAACAACGTTTGTGTAGGGAGTAAACAGAAACAAGAATTTCCAAATTACGAAAATCAAATATTCAGCAACCTGTTGCAGGCCCAAGTTCTGTGAATTAAAAATGATCGCTGATTACAGCAAGGGCTTTGTAGCTCTCATCTTCCTGTCTTGTCCTACTAATGAAAATACCACAATGACGCCGGAAAAATGTGCAGCAGAAAACTCCAAATCATTCACAGCCTTGCAAAATCAAAATGTGTGATCGTATCCAGGTACAGGCCCAGAGCCTAACATATTATCAAATTTTTTGTATTCATTCTTAGTAAGTATCTATATCATCTAGTGTGATGAATTTCTAAAATCATAGTTTGGCTAGCCAAGAAACATTGTGTATGCTGGTAAAAATTGTGTGTGTGTGTGTGTGTGTGTGTGTGTGTGTGTGAGAGAGAAAGAGAGAGAGAGAGAGAGATTAAAGAGGGTAGAACTAGACCTCTGAGTTCTGCACATGGGATATTTCAACTCAAAAATAATATATACACCTGTGCTCAGCCTTATCATCCACAAAATAATTTTTTAATGTGTTTTTTCTCTTATGTCAGTTGCAGAACACACCAACAGCCTCCAGAATCACATTGCTTTATAAAAAAAAAACTGGTGACAATTATGAATGCAGTGTAATCAGGAGAGAACCAGTGCATTTAGGAAAAGCTGAAGACAAACCCTGTCATTTCTGTGTGATTAGGAACAGTAATTTCTTCAGAGGAAAGGGTTAGCAACTGAGAATTAGTAACCGAAAAGTAAAAAAACAGAATACCCCCATTCCAATAAAAGGCTGGAGAACCCTTCTGTTCCTGAAATAGCTCAATATTTTTTTAAGTATCAGACAGTATTTTACTCTCCTTATAATATGAAAAAGAACTTTCAAGAAATATTAAATGCCTTTTAAGTACTCAGGTATCACTGAAAAAGCTAACAAAACATCAGACTTTGCAATTCAATAGATTTGTAATTTTGTATTATCTAAATCATTTATTTCAACTTGACTGTGCCTCTTTATTACTTTCCTTTTCTTTCTTTTTTTAAACAGTTTCTATTTTCACTTTTTACTTTCTTCAGATGCTTCTGAAAAAGGAGGAAGATTACTAGTCTCAGATCTTCAGTTCTACAAACACTATTCCACAAGTCCACAATAACTCAATTCTATAGCCATTGGTCTAAACTTCCCTTTTATTAAGAAATAAATAAAGTTTATTGACCTCCCTCACTTTGAAAATACAAAATCTAACGTAACTCAGAAGCGATCTTTATAGTCATATTTTTTAATACAGGAAACATTGTGAAGAATGCTTTCATAGGTACAAATAAAGGGTATGAACTAGATCTACAAAGTTAACCTTTAAGAAATGTTAATCCCCCCCCCCCCCACACACACACACATATGAGCTGGCTTTTGCTCTGTGTGGCCTCTCTGGTTCCTGTGGCATGCCCTCCATTACTTAGGCAAATCAACCACATTGGCACCTTGGAACTAACAATGTTGTAGGATGAAGCTAAGAGAGAAAAAGATGAGATGGGGTTCACTCTCTTTTTGTAACCCCACCTCTGCTCTCTTTTGAAAGGCTGAAAAATAGCAAAGCTGAGCTATTTGTCCTGCTGGTACCCAAAGAGCAATTATCTCGTCTCCCACCTGCCTCCCTGGAATGGATATCACAATAGTGAAGCCAGGGAATCATCCATCATGCCAGGCAGATCATCAGATGGCTCACTTCAGGTTAGAATATGGAAACAGAAACATTTATAGGCTCAAAGTATTCTTCAAAAAAGATCAATTTAAAGAATTTCCCCTTCACCAAGCCCAATATTATCTTTGACTACACATAAAGGGTTGCGGATGTTTTGTACAACACAACCATTATCAGGAATCACTAGGAAATACGAACCCGCAGTCTACATAATCACACCCATCAGAAACATCCATGACCACAGGCAATCATGTACAAGTAGAAACTAATTGAATGCCTCAGTGTTACTGGCATCGATGTCCACCCAAATGGAAGGACACTACTCAGAAACGGTGATGCCTCAATGTCACAGATGTTCTTCGTGTTTTAAAAGTTTCTGATGCAGAGATATCACAAAGCCAGCTTGAAAACTTCAATCACAAAAGAAGCAAAGCAATTCTGTACCACAATTTCCACAGAGGAGATTAGTTTATGCGATCTCTGGAAGGCACCATTAAATGGCTTCTATGCTCCACACTTGTCTCTTGTTCTCCGGGCTAACTCCGTTCTTATAGCTCCATGATTGTGTATTACCCTTTTTGGTTTATCTGTGATCCTAATGGAAAGTCCCTAATGGTATAGGGGCTAGAAATAATCAAAACAGAGCTTTCTTTAAAGGTGTGTTTTATTAACTTTCTGGAAATCGCTAATCTGGTGCTCTTACTATAAGCCCAAGGGGACAGAGATGGCATCGAACCCTCTACCCTATACACACCCACTACATCACTAAAATTAAGCTTTCTAGGTCTTAAGCTACTTCCTGGATAAATAGCCACCTTCAGAAACTCCATACACGAGGAGTACATGGAAATCATATTGTAATAGCATGAACCACTTCCAAAGGTACATGAACAACAGACAAAATATGCCCTAAATGTTATCATGACAATAGCTAAGTGTTGAGCATTTCATAAGTACCAGGTAACATGTAAGTTTCTTACCTACATATGTTGAGTCCAAATGTTTTTGTTTGTACTTGAAAAATATAAAACAAATGACATAATGCTACTCAGGACTCAATTGCTCCTTTTCATTGTTTGAATTTTAGTTCTTCCACATGACAAAAACACTACAATAGTGACCAAACACACTGCTGTAACCTTTATGTCCATAGCATTCATCATAAACATCACGAAGATTTGCTAAATCATTTGAAAACAAAAACACTTTTATTTGGAGCAAGTGTAACGCTTGTTATAGTGTAACGCACATAAGTTAAGTTCTTCCCAATAGGTGTCATGTTGCAAAGCAGCCTTACTTCCTGAAGATGTTCAGACACTTGCTTGCAAGTCTTGGGAGTTATACTAATTCACCCATTCATTCTTTCTTTCAGGAGCCATCTGAAACCAGCTTTCTGCAAGGAACTAAGGGAAGTTCCAAAGGCATAGAGGTAGTTTCCTTTTTAAGCTACTTATTGCTTGTACTGCTTTATTTTTAGAACATTATTGGGGAATTTGAGGTTAAAAGGTGTATTGAATGAGGTGCAATAATAGCAACGAACTGCAGAGACATCTTAATCTCTAACACTGACACAACTGACAACTCATTTTAAGCAAACCTCAAAGGATACAATTTTTTGCATACAAACAAGACAAGGGTGTGTGTGTGTGTGTGTGTGTGAGAGAGAGAGAGAGAGAGAGAGAGAGAGAGAGAGCTACAAAGCTCACCAAACACATACTGAAAATAGACATTGAAATATACCAGCTAAGAGCAATAACCATAAAAGCAAACACAGTCAACCATCTAAGCCTTTGCTTTCATTTGATTGAACAGAAACTTCTGAAGACTTTCGGTAGAGGCTTTTTGCGTAGGAAGTTTGCACGGAGTGCTCCTTTACTGATGCACGAAGGGGCATAGCTCTGTTCTCTTGCCTCTACTAGTAGTTAGAGCTACATCTAGAGGGGGGAAAAATTAACTGTAATTATCCAATGAGCTAAAGATGATCTGATAACAAATGTAGAAATTATTTACAATTTAAAAAAAATAGCATCTCAGCTTTCCATAGAAAAATCCTCTAACTGCCTTGGACTCTGAATACCTCACCAAACAGTTAAATAACCATAAATATCATTTTAGTACAATTAGAGTTGTCAGCAAATTATTTCTTTTTTTAACTTTATTTTAAAGATGTGGGGTGGACGGGCTTGGTGGCTCAGTCTGTCATCCCTGCACTTTGGGAGGCCAAGGCAAATGGATTGCCTGGGCCTGTGGGTTCAAGACTAGCCCAGGCAACTGGGTGAGACCTCGTCTCTACTATAAATCAAAAATTAACCGGGCTTGGTAGCGCGCATCTGTAGTTCCAGCTACTCGGAAGGCTGAGGCAGACGAATCGCTGGAGCCCAGCAGGTCGTCGCTGGAGCCCAGCAGGTCGATGCTGGGGTGGCTGTGAGCATGCCACTGCACTCCAGCTTGGGTGATGGAGTGAGACTCCAACTCAAAAAAAAATGTTGGGTACAATTCAGGGATTAGATATACAAGAGGTTGTTGTACAGATAAAGTTTGGGCTTTTCCTTGAAATTCTTTCTTCCTTGTCTTTTCTCTTTTTTTGTTTTTCATGTTTATCATTGCTAAGGGCAGCATCTAGTTTATTATGTCCTCATTACTCAGTCTTTGGTTATAAAATATGAATATTTCAGCAACGCCAAATTTCAAATAGAATGATCAAATCTGAATATATGAAATAAATTGACACAACCCACCATCACTTAACGTCCTCAGATAATTAATGTGAAGATAATTCTTGTTTCAAGATGCAGCCTGCAAAGAGTGCTGCTCAAATAAAAAGAAAAAAAGTCTTTCAATAAATATGTATTAAAGCTATTCCAGACCAGCTCGGTTCTCAGTGCTGTGAATACAGTGATGAGGAGAACACGTGAAGATCCTCTCGCAAAGCTTAGAGCCTGGTGATCAGAGGGCAGTAAATGCCACAAGAAGACGGAACGCAACAAAGTGATGGAAAACCAAGCCTCTCTGGGAAGGTGGCATTTGGCCAGGCCTCTCTGGGAAGGTGGCTGAAATTGGAATGTTAATGAGGAAACAATCTTATGAAGATACAGGGGACAGTTCTCCAGGCCAGGGGAGGTATAGTCTGGTTACAGCATGGGAATAAGGATGAGAATAGGATCACAAAATCAATCCAGAAAGGAGGCAGAGGAATGATCATGTAGGACTTTGTAGGCTTGAGTAAGAAGAGTGGTTTTCTAGGTGAGATGAGAAGCTTTGAGGGCGTTTAAGCAGGAGAGTGATGTGATCTCATTTACTTTTTTTTGCTTCAGTTGGGATCTCATTCTGTCACCTAGGCCAGAGTGCATTGGCATGATCACAGTTCACAGCGGCCTTGGCCTTCTGAGCTCAGGTGATCCTCCCACCTCAGCCTCCTGATAATTGGGATTACATGCACCATCCCACCATGGCTGGCTAGTTATTATTTTATTTATTTATTTATTTATTTATTTATTTATTTTAGAGACATGGTCTCACTACGTTGCCCAGGCTGGTCTCAAACTCCTGGGCTCAAACAACTCTCCCACCTCAGCCTCCCAAAGTGCCAGGATTACAGGTATGAGCCACCATGCCCAGTCTTATATATATCTTTAAAACACTGCTCCAAATACTCCATAGAGGATGGACTATTGGGGAAAAACAATCTACGAGAGGATTCTAAAGAGAGATGATGCTGACCTGGACTAAGACATTAGGATAAAGAGAAGAAGCCAGCTTAAGAGAAGTTCTGAGTAGACAGTTAATCATAACTGGCTGGTGGGATAACCATGGGCAGTAAGGCTAACTTCTAGATATTTGGTTTGAACAACTGGGTGGATGATAGTTCCAGTCTGAGATGAGGAAAACCAGAAAAAGTAATTGTGTGGGAGTGGGGGGAATACAGTTTTGTTTTGGCCATGTTCTGTTTGTGATGGCCAGGCACACTAGGTCTTGTGTTTCATTAAACAATACATTTCACTGCTCTAATATTTACAACATTAAGAGTACCATGATTGGCAGGGAGACTAAACTTTGTATGCTATATTTTAGGCACAATTTTGTCACATCTTTTGCTCACCAAGCATTCTGACTTAAATAGAGCTGCATCTCCAGAGAAAGATGAGCTAAAATGTAAAGTGGGCATAAGAACCAGCATCCTTGGACAACAGTATCTTGAACCCTCAACATTCAATGATCCACTTCAAAGATTAAAGTACTGAATGACCAAAATAAGAGGGAGCAAAGTGAAAAAGAAATCAAATCCCCTGATCAATTCCTAAAGATGACTGTCATCGTAGGGCAGGTGGGTCTATTGAAATGAGGTCTGTTTTGTTAGAGAGAGAGAGATCAGGGTGAGAATACAGTTCTTGGATGATAAAAGAAATACATCCTTGTTCCCATCTGAAACCACTGAGACCTTTAAAATCTTTCTCCCTGAACAGCACAGTAGAGAGAACAAGAATTCATACGAACTAGTACAAAATATTTCCTCTGATACCAGAAATTGCCACAACCCATTTACAGTATTATAGAAAACAAAAGCAGGAAATATGGATTGGGGGACAGAAGTAAGGCCAAGACTAGAGACTAGGAAAAAAAGGAAGGAAGGAAGGAAGGAAGGAAGGAAGGGAGGGAGGAAAGAAGGAAGGAAGGACAATACGACAGGTATCTTATCTTAAAAACTCACCTACAGATTTCACTATGACTCTAGCATTGTACCCTTCTGTGGACTACTCATCTTCCTCCATTTAATCTCCCCATCAGGACTATGAGGTAGATATTATTATACATCTGAGAAAACTCAAGTTCAGAAATGGTAATTTGTAGTTAGTAACTGGCAGAGCCAGGATTTGACTTTAGGTCTGTTTAACTTCAATATTCATGTTAGTATCTCCCCATATTTTATAATTTGCTGGATACATATTTTATTATAAATAAAGTAGGTACCCACTATGGCTTTAGTTGTCTGCCACCATAAAGTCACAGGTCATGAATCAGGTGGACCCAGATGGCACGGAGATCTTCCCATGCTATGACAGTATGATATGACAGAAGGATACGAATCTTTCTATAGAATGGTGAGAGAGTGCGGATTGTTTCTTGTGAGAGGAAATAGGCCTCACACATGCACACTGCCTAAGCAAAATTAGATAGCTTTCTGTCTTGACTATGTCTTAGTTCATAACAGAAATGTTTTCAAAATATATGTGCTGAATTTGAGGTTGGTGGGTGCAAACTTGCTATCAATTGACTGACTTGCCTGCCAGAGCATTAAATAATAACTTAATTATTTCTCAGTAAAAGTACAATAATCGATGTATGCAATACATAGATTTAAGTTGAATAGATGTTATTATCCTTTTCCTTCCTAGAGTTAAAACACACACACACATATACACAAAGAGAAAGACAACATATGACAAAATCAATATCGATTAATTTTAGGCTTCTGTGGCCAGATGGCATATAGAACACCAACTACCATAATAGTCAGTCAGCAGAATAGCATAGGCATAAAGTTTTTCCAGTACATGTCATTAAGTAACTTCTAATTACATTACAAAAATTCCAATACTTAATCTTGCTTAAGCTTGAGAGTAAAGGGTTAATTTAAAATGAAGGATGTTTTCAAAACCCTCAAACTCTAGTCTCTAAAGCAATTTAATTGTTTGGGGAGTGGCATGTCTTATGAGTTAATGCATAATTTATAGCAATTAGTAAGTGGTAATAAAGTTAGTCTTGGAGCATGTGCAGTAAGACATTACATATTTCAAATTTTTTTCATAGCTAACAAATCTATATATATAAAATGCCTTGAAAGTAAAAAAATCTATTTCCCAGTTCTTCTGAAGCCACGTCCTTCAACCATCAATTTATTTTCACAACAGACAGCATGAAGCAAGCTTATATATGCAATATTCACATCAAGCATTTCCAGAATCCTTTTATCTACATGAATTTTAAATATTTAATGACTACAGGAAACTTGTCACAAATGAAAGATGGACATGAGTGTTATTAGATCTTCAGATACCAAGCACTGCACCAAGAATACAACATTTCTTGTTCACTGTTATCAAATAAAATAACAGCCACTATCTCTTGAGTATTTACTATATGCCATACACAAATGTACTATTTACATGATGTATTATTTTATATGTTAACCATTCCATGTATGATGTATTTCATTAATAGGTAATTAAGAAAAAAGCAGTGTCCATCATGGTGGGCATTCTACCTATCTGCTAAAATCAGTTGTTCTTTTGATAGTAATAAGCTTGTAAGTGGGACAGAGATGCCAAGCTAAGGAGTATATATCTCCAGGCTCCCTTGAGGTTAAGGGTGGCCATGTGTCCAAGCTCTTGACAAACTAGTATGGATGAAAATAACTTGTGCAAATTCTACCTTACTGGCTTGAATGGAAATCACTGGACCCATATTACACTCTTTCCCCTGATTTACAGCTAGAATGGCCATTTCAGCTCTCATCTTAGATAACCAGATAAAAACATTTAACTTAGGCCTATCATTTAACTATTTGGTGTCTACTTGTTTCAGCAGCTAAGCTTACCCTAATTAATAGATCATATATATATACAGAGGGTGTCAAAAACATGCATACATTTTTTAAAAGGAAAAGGCTGTATTTAAATTGTAACACTCAATATATACTAATAACACAAGATGAATACAAGTCATTTTTGACTTCTGCAATTACAAGAGGTGCTCAAAGTGGTTACCATCAGCATGCAGACACTTCTGATGACTGAGAACTACTGCAGGACTTATTGCTGTGCAAGGCCTCCTGGACTTTCTCTTGTGTGCATCACACACAGGATCATGTGTCTCAAACCTATCATGAATGTGTGCAATTGTTAGGTGTGTTGGAGGTTCTGTTGCATACTCACGCCCCCATTGACATCATACTTCCACAATGTTCTCATACTCCAAAAACCACTTCAAAATGGTCTTGCACTTCTTGAATGACAACTGTGCTTCTGCAATTTTCTTTGACTGTCCTGCCTGTCACATGGTGACACTATCATTTATTTGATGAATGCCAACTTTTGAGCAAACATCGTACTACACATTGCTCCTATAATTCAATTCAACTTCGAAAAGTCATACATAGGTAACATCTCTTAAAGTATGTATACATTTTTTGACACCCCTGGTATATACACACACACGTGCGAATATATACAAATACATATACACACATATGCATATAATTCATGGTTAATTACCAATATGGGGTGTTGTTTTTACTCTCTTAGTCTTATCAATCCATTAAGTTATTTAAGAATAAGTACTGACCAAGTCACCAAGAACATTCACATAAGCTACAAACAAAACTATTGTTTTCTGATTATTACAATGCTAATTAATAATAAGTAGCTTCAACTGTGTGGTTTTTACCTTAATTTTTTTTTGTTTTCAAAACATTTTCAAAAACCTAATTTGTTTGCTCACAAGGCATTTCCAAAAACATTCTCACACTCGTTTATTTTGTAGACCCTAAACTAAAATTTGGAACAGGAAAGTGACTTGTCAGGTATTGCACAGCTAGCAATTGACATAGAACAGACAGAACCAAAATCTGTCCTCTTTGTGCTCATTACACTTCCTCCTTGTGACAGTATCTTTAATGTTTGACTTGGTAAGTGAAACGGATTTCAACTATACATTTCAAACGGAAGTCAATTTTGCCTGGTGCTGCTATATCACAAATTAGCTAAAATCGCACTTTCCTACTTCTGTATATTTGAACATGTCTAGTGTAATCCACCTATGTGGAGATATAGGAAAAGAAGGATGAAAAATTTTAAAGTTTAAAATCTCTTAGGAAAAAGTCTCCAAATTGTCTTCAGGTTTCTTAGCAGGGTAAGTGAGATCTAAGGCATTAGAAGTAGAGAAATAGAAATTGATTTAAAATAAATATTTCCAGTTCAAAAACTTTTTTTAAGGTCACTGTTCTGCCTTGCACTTCAACAAAGTCTTATTGTTGACATGACAGTTGGAATAATTATATTTTTTTGGCTTTCTAAGGTTTTTTTTTTTTTTTAGGGTTTTCAAGATATCTGCCCCAATAAAATCTAATATTTTCCTCACTACTTTTTCAGATTCCTCTTCGGCTAAAATTAGACACTACACACAAGTCCATGTGTAAAACCAAGAACTTTCCATGATCACTCCTCATCCAATCTCATGCTAAATTTAAACAATACTCCTCTGACCCCCAAAAAAGAAAGGAGCAAAACAATAGCTTCTACTAAAGTCTTTGTTCCACAGAATTAACTAACAGTTATATTGTTATGCACACAAAGCACAAGGAATAAAGATATAATCTCTTTCTTTCTTTTTTTTTTTTTTGAGTCAGAGTCTTACTTCATTGCTCAGACTGGAATACAGTGGCACATTCACAGCCACCCCAGCGTCGATCTGCTGGGCTCAGGCGATCCTTCTGCCTCAGCCTTCCAAGGAGGTGGAACTACAGGTGCGTGCTACCACACCTGGCTAATTTTTTTATTTATTGTAGAGACGAGGTCTCGCCAAGTTCCCTGGGCTGGTCTTGAACCTGCAGGCTCAGGCAATCTACTTGCCTTGGCCTCCCAAAATGCTGGGATTGCAGGCTGAGCCACCGAGCCCTGCCAAGATATAATTTCTTATCCCCATTAGAATCCTCATGGACTAGTACTCGGATATTTTTTGAAGGCCCTGAAGATGTAAATGGTGGCTCAGAGAAGCATCAAAGACTCTGGGGAAAAAATAAAAGTAAAACTGGAATCTTGGGGGCCAAAGAGAGGCCCAAACTTTAACTGTACGATGACCACTTGTATAACTAATCCTGCATTGTACCCCACATCTTTAGAATAAAAATAAAAAAACTGAAATCTCTGAAAAGGAAAAAAGAACTCATGCTCATGATTGGAAATCCGGAAGAAATGAAGTCTCAATGAGCTGTACATTACTCATTATACTAGCCTAGGTTTAGGTGATTAACCTTCTGAGATATTGAATATAAATGAAAATATTGCATATTCTTCTAGTCCTAGATAATTATTTATGGATCCATTAACCATAAAAGGAATTATTCAACACTAGATAAATTATTAAAGTCATTAATTACCAACATTGAGAATTCTTGTTGACTGATTTGATTAGGTCTCTCCTTAAAACCAACAGTGTAAAGATACTTTCAATTAATTTGACACTAGTGATTTCAGAAGCTGAAAAACATATGCACATGGTTTAACGAGGATGCTTTTATTCTATGCTCTGTTTCTATTAATTGACAACAAAATACTCACTGTTATTTTGGCTCAAAGTCATCGCATTAGCTATCTTTCACATAAGAGTAAATTAAAAATTAAAACTCCTTCTTAAATTAGCAAGTAATGATTGTTTAATTAGCAAAGAGGAAATGCTTGGATACTCCTTCCTGGATTGTTAAAAGGAAAGTAATACTGTTGGTGACAGAACGAGGGTCAGTCAGCATCAAGTGTGGCTGATTTCCAAGAAGAGATGTCTTTTAATGATTGGATCATTAAATCCCTCTAAAGCTATGCAACAGGTATCACAAAGCACGCAAGACATTTTATAAAGTTATCAAAACTCATTTCTCTCTCGGCTGCCAGTATACCACTCTGTCCCAACCCTCTTCAAGACTCTGGCAACTTATCAGTATTTTCCAGTATTGCCTGTCTGTCTCCAGAGCTCTTGTCTTATGATCCCATGTGCTCTCCCAAGATGACCTCATCCATGTCCATGAATTAAACTGGAACCAATATGTTGATTATCAAAGTCCACATCTTCAACACAAATCCCATTCCCAGTTCCCAAGTCTTATTTTAATGTCTCTACTAATATCACAGGGACCTCAAAATATTAAACATCTCTACTCCTATGTTATGGCAGGGGTCTCAAAATCAACATGTCCCTAATTTGTTGTATCTATTCCCTATCTCACCTCCAAATAATCTGTTGTCCCTCCTGTGTTCCCTCTCTTCTCCTTGCTTTGTCCAAGTTCCTCTGAGACATCCATCATTACCACGGCCTTCACATCACCAGAGCAACACCATGCGCCTCAGAAGGAAGAAGGAAGAACACTAAAATTCTCCGCCGTGGTTCACTTTGTCTCCTGGAGATCCATTTAGCCCAGCTTATGGCCATGTTTCACAATTTTTAAAAAATAATAATTCTTGAGCCTCCAGTTATGACCTTTCTCTCTGTAGGACTCACGTGGTCCAGGAAGTTCGACTGTGTTCATGACACCATGTCTCCTCTCTCCAACCTCCTCTCCCTGGGAACCACACTGACGTCTCCCTTGCAAGGTGCTTTCCTCCAAACAAGTCTATCCAAGCATGCAGAAGCCTAGAGAAATTGATGACCCCACACACTCAGATACATTTGAATCACACATTCATACATCTTCCCCACCAAATAAATATTTTTACTAATTTCAAATTATTTAATATTCCTGATAAGCCAATGGGGCTGTAGGCAATATCATGGCTTTATAAAGGTTTAACAGCATGCTGTTACTAAATTTATCATCTAAAATCGATGTTTTGAGCATTATTCTCAAAATAATTCTGGGACTTTCCTGTTCATCCTATTTTATCAGACAAAGCTCCTCACAAAAAGTACACTAATGGCAAAGTCAAACCCTTCACTCTCTTAATTAATTTCCTATTGCCACATCATGAATTACCACAAACTTGGGGGCTTCCTCCACCTTCAAAGCAAGCAACAAAGATTCCCCCTTGTGCCCAAACAAAAACAAAATTCCCTTTCTCTTTGAATCTCTCTAGAAAGCGCTCAGTCTCTTTTAAAAGGTCACCTGACTAGCTCAGACTCATCAAGGATAATTTCTCTCTCTTAAAGCCCCTTTTATTCATAGTTCAGGCCCACACTTGAAAGCAGGGGGTGATATAAGGGTGTACAAGGGTGGAAGTCTTGAGGGCCATCTTAAAATTCTGCCTACCACCCTATCCTTCCTACTTACAATAGTTACTTTCTACCACATAACCATGCAGTAAATTAAATTATCCCCTGCATAAAAAGGAGAGGGGGAATTGGTAAAATGAATCATAGATAGGGGGATGAATGTGTTGCGACCGGTATGGCTCTTTGATTTGACACACATGTGAAATTTACAAATTCTAAAATCTATTCATTATTCAATATGTGTCTATTAAATCCATGAGTTCCTTTGGCCTTCCTTTTCAAATTTTTTAGACCCATGACTGCCACTTCTTATGATCATGCGTTCAGACATAACGTTATAAAATTTACAAAGTGACAGAAATGAAACAATTGGTCTCAACTTATTCCATAAAACCAATTCGTGAGAAAGTGGCTTCCTAAACCTTGGACAAATGGTCTATTTGATCTTATATTGAAACAATCCCCTAAATATCACTTCTCTTGATAGAATAATAATAATGTCTTTGCAATTAAGTAATCACTTGAACTTTTCAAGCTATCTTAACAATTATTGTCACATTAATTTTCTCTTTTAAAAAAATCCATCTAAAATAGGTAAAGCATGGATGCACCTTTCCTTTCATAGGTGGAAAAAAACCCAGACCCTGAGAAAGGTTAAATACTTTATCCTCAGCAAGTTAGAAAGAAAACTAAGAACAGACCCCAATTTTCCTTGCATGTGGCCTAAGGCACTTCCTATTCCACTATTTCTCATATCATCTTTGGTAAGAAGTAGCTATTTTTTTCAGATGTGCAAACATTAAAAAAATGTGATACATATACACAATAAAATATTATGCAGTCATAAGGAAGGACAAACATATGGACCTCACAGCAACCTGGATGGATTTAGGGTCTATAATATTCAGCGATCTATCATAGAAACAAAGAACAGAGCACCACATGTTCTCATTCATAAGCGCACCCTGAATATTTACTGTAATACTATAAGAAAGGGATTGGCAGTAGTGGGATACTGCCAGGTGGGGATAGGAGGACACAACAACGATAAATGGTACCTGATCTCAAACCAGGCAAAGTGGGGACCAAAGGGAGGCCCAAACTTTACCTGTACAATGTCCACTTGTATATCTACTCCTAAATTGTACCCCACATCTTTAAAATAAATAAACAAAGATTTTTTAAGAAGATGTGCAAATCTCACCCACATCTTGCTTATCTTGCTGTCCATGGGGTGTAGCACATGACCAGAGCTTGTTGGTGCAACCAATATTGAGCACTGTTAAGTGCCAGGTATGACTTCAGGCAGTGAGGTCCTGGGCCTATCCTAACACACATGACACAGCCCTGCCCTCATGGAGCTTGTTGAATTCAGACATTTCTTCCGAGGAGCGCAATTTCTGACTCAGTCTCCATGGCACACCAGAACATCTGAGCACAGAGAGTCTTTTAATGTAGGTATGAAGTCAAGCAAAGAAGACAGTAATTACATCATGTATCAAAATAATAACTAGTCACCAACCCACCACAGTGGAACATTTGAACTGAATCCTGAAGAATATTCAATATACATTTAAAATATAACCTCTAAGAATAATTTGTGTCATTTATTCACTCACTAAAAAAGAACAGTGACTACTTACATAACAGTACCTATGAGCTCAGGGTGGTTTTTTTTCCCATGTAATCTTTGAAGGTAGAAGCTATTATCAACCTTTTCGTACAGATGAGGAAACTAATGCGAAAATATAAACTTGCCCAAGATCAGTCAGTAAATGGTAGAGCTGAGCTATAAATACTCACAGGCTCCAGAATTCAGGCTCTTAAAATGCTGTTGTAGGCCCTGTTGCCTCAATAAACATTTGTTGAGTGTCTTCTAAATTCCAGGCACTGGGGACTTTTCAAAAACTCAGGTGTCTTTGTTTTGTTAATAGGATGAAAAACTGAAGTAGCGGTCTTCTGATCTGACATAGACCTGGTATGATCTGATATGCCTATGATCTGATCTGAATCATTTCTTTGGGTGGAAAATGCACTGTTACAGTTTCTGCAACTTTCAGAATGGTCATGACAACTTCCTCCTTCTGTACTTTCCTGCTATTAGAAGAGAGTTCCTTCAGAAGAAAGACCAGGAGTTTCCAAAAAATAGAAAAATGTTTATTGGACACCACTCCACACTCCAAAGTCCAGTTAAACACTCCTCAGGGGTATAAGGGAGACCCCAAAAATAAGAATTTATTTATTAAAAACTGTGTAATTATTCTTACATATTTCAACTTCAGTCACCCTAAAAGTATTCTTTGTTTGATGCAATACACCTATTGAGGCACTTTTTCCACTGCTCAAAACAGTTTAAGAACTCATCAATTTTGATGTCTTACAGTGCTTTTGCTCTTTTGTGTTTGCTTGCTTCACCTCTTCCACATCAGCAAAACGTTTCTCTTTGAGGACTTTTTTCATCTGGGAAAACGAAAAAAAAAGTCACTAGGTGTGAGATCTGGTGAATAGGGAGGGCAGGGCAAGGGGGTCATGCCGTTTTTGGTCAAAAACTGCTAAACATTCAGCAGGGAGTGGGTCAGGTGCACGCATAAATTATCCATCATGAAATGGGCGGATGCTGAAAAGAATCTCCAAAAAGAATTCACTGAAGCAGAATGCAGCCTCTCACAACAACATTTGCTGGTACACTAATGCCGATGGGTTCCTAGAAAACTTACCTAGTAGGGGAAGCCTGCACTACAAGGGGCCCCTCCTCCAAAAAATAATTATTTTGTTTTTTAGGGGGTCCCAAGTATATGCCACATATATCAGGTTTTTTCTTTTGAAATACCTCTAGCCTTCAATAAAACATCTCTCTACTCCATCATCAAGGAAAAGAAAATAAAAGAGGGGTGAGTTTTTGTCAATCTGAGCCCAAACAATTCTTTTGTAGTTGCAAGCCCCAAATCACATTTGATTAGAAAGACATGGACATCATTTGCAAATAAAATTTTATTCTGGCACTAAGAACTTTGGTTTAACTCCCAAAGTTTTAACATAAGACTGGGAAGTATGTCTTAAACTTTTTAAATATTCTTTTTTTTTTTTTGGTAGCAATGGCTAGCTAAATAGTGATGAAACCAGTGTAGGAGTATGTAATGAATGTACTGGAGTCTTAACAATTATCTCCATCATTAAAATATCCAGAACATTTACATTACATTAGTAGCCTTACCATTTATGTGACTTTTTTATCATCTAATTTGAATTCTTCCCACACTATTGTTACTTGAAGAATGTTTTATTCTAATTGTGTGTGTACTTGAGTGTGTAAGTATTAAAAGACACATACAAAAAGAAATGCATCAGTATGTCCAGGGTTTTTTTTGTTTTTTTTGTTGTTGTTTTTTTTAATGGTAACATTATGTTTAGATTTTTTTTATATATATATATATATAATTTTTTTTATTGTGATATTGAGGGGTACAGTTAAGGGTTAGGTACACAAATATGTCTCGTTCAGACACCCTTGTTGATAAGGAGTGTCCCCCCATCCCCAGACAGGAATTTACTGCCATTAATCCCTTCCCTTATCCCTCCCCCTCCCATAGTTTCCCACCACGGTCAGTCATTTTCTTGTGGTAATAAGTTGGATGATCAAGGTCTACTGTATGAGTGAAAACATGTGGTACTCAGTTTTTTGTTTCTGTGAGAGGTCACTCAGTATTATAGACTCTAGTTCCATCCAGGTTGCTGCGAAATTCATGATTTCATTCTTTTTTATGGCTGCGTAGTATTCCATTTCTTATAAGAAAGATATGTTGCCGGGCTCGGTGGCTCAGCCTGTAATCCCGTGCCTTTGGGAGGCTGAGGTGAGTGAATTGCCTGAGCCCGTGGGTTCGAGACCCGCCTGGGCAAGCAAGACCTCATCTTTACAATAAATCAAAAAATTAGCTGGGCATGGTAGTGCGCGCCTGTAGTTCCAGCTACTTGGAAGGCTGAGGCGGAAGGATCGCCGGAGCCCAGCAGGTCGAGGCTGTGGTGGCCGGGAGCGGCCACTGCACTCAAGTTCTGGGCCACAGAGTGAGACTCCAACTCAAAAAAAAAAAAAAAAAAGGAAAGATATGTTAACATGGGCATTGGGTTAAAGTGGAGAGGGTGTGAATAGTTTACCCTTTTAAAATTATTGTCAAAATTCGATTCCAAAAATACTATACCAATTTTTTTCTCACAAATTAATATATGTGAACATCTATACTCTCAATAATATTTTACTAATCTTCAAAATTTTGGTGAAAGTTATGAATACAATCTGGTGAAGAAATATTGTTTCACTGTTATTTTAATTTGCATGTTCACTTTCTGTAATTAGGTTAAGTGAACATTATCTTAATCCCTCACCCATATGAAGCTGGATTTACACAGTGATATCTGGAGTAACACTGTTTCTCTGGGCATGATTTAAAATTCTGAAGTGTTGACAGGGCATTTCTTCTATGTTTTGAGAAGGATTTTGTCAGACAGACCGCGAGCAGACAGGACTCTTTAGCCAATGAGGCCCATCGGGAAGCAGCAGGGGAGAGCAATGGCCAGAGTCTATGAGAGAGACCACATGCCATGCCTAGTCCACAGAGCCCCAGGCAGGCTGCTGCTCAGACCTGAGGTCCACAGGTCAGCCCAGTGGTGGAAGGGACTGGAGGGTGCAGGAAGCATCCTCTCCTCCAAGGCAGTGTCTGGTCCTGGGGAGGAGGAAGGTCCACAGTGATATACTCCGTGGTAGTTTCCATGGGATTCTGAAGTCAAGTGAGCACAGGTGAGGACCCTGTGGGTTTCCTCATGCAGCCAGAAGGTCCAGGCGGGGGCAGGCTGCACACTTTGGATCAGCAAATGGGACCCTCTGGTATTTTGATCCATCTCTGTTCATTCGTTCATTCATTCATTCATTCTTTCATTCATCCAGTAAACATTTATTGAACATATGATGAGGAAAACACCAAGTAAATAACACAAAAGAAAGGGACATGGCCCCTACTTCAGTCTGGGGAATGGGAGGGGAGGATGGTTAGGTGGAGACATACTTGGGAGTTTTAGGAAGTCAGGGTCTGTGCACCGATGGGGTGAATTGATACCGATCTCACTTCTGAGGTGGCTGACCAGGAGGAAGTCGTTCCGTTAGCTGAGGGCGAGGGCGGTGGTGAAGGGTGACGAGTTGGCAGTGATTTGGTGAGGAAGAGTGTGCAGGATGAGGTCCGTGTGGACCGTGTAGACGGAGAGATGCTGTAGCCCGTCCAGGAGGAGCTGCTGAGTGGGCAGTGGGAAAATCGGTCTGTCTATCTGGGCATTAGCTTTGGATGCATCGTAGAGATCACTTGAGGCCGTAGGTTTCGGTAAAATCCTGTGAGTATTGTGTCGATACTGGCCTACATGCTTGTATTAGGCATGATTCTCCAGAGAACAAGAATCTATAAGTTATATATTATATAATGGGGGAAGAGGGGAGTCACTGGTGTAAGTTGTGGAGTCTGAAGGCCCAAGAAGTAGGAGTTTCAATGTCTGAAGGCAGGTGAAAATGGGTGTCCCATCTCAGAAATAGAACCAATTCTCCCTCTACCTTTTTGTTCTACCTGGGCACTCAATGGATTGAATGGATTGAATTATTCTACTGATACAATGGCTAATCTCTTCCAGAAACATCCTGAGAGACACACTCAGAAATAATGTTTTTACCAGTTATCTGAACACCCCTTAATTCAGACAAGCTGACACATAAATTAACCATCACAAGTCCACCCTTTGTCAACTTGATTCCCATATGAAACTCCTTAGACCATACTTACTCTACAAATAAAGACAATAACAAGGTCATAATTCTGCCTTACACGATACAACTATCCTGTTTACAGTCAAAAGCATACTAATCCTTTCCCCAGAGGAGGAAGTAAAGTCCATAAATGTTTTTCTTCTGCTGATATTCCATAACTGAAGTAGTATCATGTTAAATCAACAATACTTGAATACTGATACAAAGTTAACACATCTTATGTTACATGATAAGGAAATAAGAGAAGAAAGAAAACAAAAATATTTGCTTAATATAGGTATATATATATGTATATATACAAATATATATATACACAAACGTCTTTACAACAAAATAACAGTGGAAAGGTCTTTTGAAGTCACAGTTACAGCTATAGGAGACAATACTTTGCAGGGGTTCTCCAGAAGGCTATGTAGGGTCTGAATCAGTGTCCAATGCATGGTGCTGTTTCTCATATAGCCAGGATTCACGGGCCCAGGAATCACAGATTGGAAATGACAGTGGTGTTACTCACTATCATTCCTAATACTCACTTGAACATTTTTTCTTCCTGCTCCCACAAAAGCTTCATGCTCTGCTGGCCTAAAGATTTTAGTTCTAGAGAGAGGAATGCTCTAGAATTCAGCTGCTATAAGCATTCAGGTGTAGGTTTTTGTGTGAACATACAATTTTTATTTTTCCCAGGAGTGGCATTGCTGAGTCATATGTTAAGTGTATGTTTTAAAGAAATTACCAAATCATTTTCCACAGTGGATGTAGCATTATAAAATTTTCACAGTAGTATATGAGATTTCAAATTGTTCTTTAACCTTGCTAGCATTGAGTAATGTCAGTATTTTTTTTATTTTAATCATTTAAAAATGTGTATATTGTTATCTCAATTTTATTTTAACTTGCATTTCTCTAATGGCTAAAGAAAAAAACAATTTTTCATGTGCTTATTGGCCATCATATGTCCACCTTGGCAAAGTGCTCATTGAGTTATTTTGTCCATTATTAAAATTAGGTCATTTATTTTCTACTTTTTTAGTTTTGAGAGTCCTTTATATACTTTAGATGCAACCCTATTGTTGCATACATGATTTGCAAGTATTTTCTTCCAATCTGTAGCCTGATTTTTCGACTTTTTATGCTTTTTTGTTTTTTTTTTTTTTTTTTTTTTGAGTTGGCGTCTCACTCTGTCGCCCAGACTGGAGTGCTATGTCTTTCTTAATCTCTCGCTGCTGTCTCGGGACCCTCAAGGCAGTCGTGTGAACTGGCACACAATGACATTTGGAAACCAGTAATGAAAAGATAGCTGGAAAATACTAAACTATTTAGAGACTAAACAACACATTTCTAAGTAATGCATGGGGGAAAAACAGAAATTGTAAGAACCATTACAAAATATGTTTAGCTAAATTAAAATGAAAAGTTATTACAAAATATATAGGAAGCAGCAAAAGCAGAACTTAGAGGAAAATGTGTTGCATTGAATATTTATATTGAAAAGAAATGTGTCCAATCAGCAATCAAAGTATATTTCCATTTCACTGGAAAACTAGAGAAATAAGAGCAATTTAAACCTAAGAAGCAGAAGAAAAAATAAAATTAAAGCAGAAATTAATAAAATTAAGAATGTAAAATCAACAGCAAAAAGAAAAATAATTA